>CM062624.1:28870928-28905928 GCA_025617555.3 Puccinia polysora
ACAAAAAGAAACTTTTAATTTTGTAATCAAACACTGCCTCCTTACACACACAACAAACCCCTGTTTGATAAATTTATTATTCTCAACTCAAAAGTGAGCAAAAGTTAGGATTTTTTGGATTGAAAATTTAATTGAATACTAAATTGCTGTTGAATTGAGTTGGTTTATGAGAAAAGTGGCAAGCCCAAGCCCCCTTTCTTCAAACATGTATTTTTTAAAGGACTTTGTTGAAAGGGTTGTTAAAAAAGCTTTGAATTCTAGGAATTTGGGTAGGGAGTTGGAAAAGAAAACATTGGAAGCAACAATTGCATCCTCATGTAGGGTTATGATTGAGGAACCAGATGTTTCTTCACAACTGGAATTGACTAAAGGTTGTGGGTCACATTTCATATGTCATTTTACTTAGAAGGATTTGGCTTGACAAATGCCAATGTAACTAAGGGTTTCCAGAGCAGTTTAATCCTCCTCCTATGAGGCACTTTGCTAGTAAGAAAGAGTTGGAGATTAATTTTCAATAATGGGCATCCATGAATGGCTATGCATTGAAAAAATTCCATTCAAAGGAATAATATGTGGATCTAGCATGTTGTAGCTCTGGGGTATATGAAGGGCCATGCCTCACCAAACAGCAAAGGCAAAATCAGCAAAAAGGAAGTTTAGGTTTCAATTCATGATCAGTGCAAGTCAGAAAGTAGCAGATCCCACATGGAATCCCTCCATTATAAATGGCCTAAACAATCATCAACCACCTGAAAGCCCCTCAGTTCATCCTCAAATGAGGAGAATCTCTGGGCAAGCCTTGGATTGACTTAAGGAAGGCATGAAAGATGGGCTCAATACAATTAATCTTAAAATTAAATTGAGCAAAATTGATGGTTGAGAATACATTGAAAATAAAACTATCTATAACACTAAGGGGATGGTAAAGCATGCAGAACTGGATGGGAAAGGTGTTATGGATGTTCTATTAGAAATGCTCCAGGAATCCATGTGGGTTTACAGGTCCAAATTTGGTGGAGAGTGTCACTTAGAGGCCCTTTTCTTTGCTCATCCTGAGTCTATAAATTTTTCAAAAAATTCCATTGTATTGCTTTGTTGGATTGTACTTTTAAAAAAAATTTGTACAACATCCCTCTATTGCATGTTGTAGGAATGACATCTAACAAGAAAAAGTTTAAAAGGATATTGTGTTTCTTGAAAGACCACAAGGATGTGCTTGAGTATACGGAAAATAAAATTTTCCATATCAAAGAGACATTTTTAAGGGTGTAGACTTGTGTCAACCCAGACTTTGGAAATGAAACAATGTCTTGGGTAGTAGGGGCCCATTCTACTTTCAAATAATTACTTGCAGGATCTTTGGGCAAAATTTTGGATGTGTGGTAACACCTTGAAGGAAACATTGAAAGCAAAATCCAATCAGTCAATTTTTAACTTAAAAACAAGTTAGGAACTGTTCTTCAAAAATAACTTTTCTCTTTGGGTTACAAATTTTCAATTGAGGCGATTGAGCTCATTGGGGAAAATTTCAAGAACTTAAAGCACAACCATGATGGCAAGGTGTTCTCAAAGTCATATTGAAAAATGATGGGGTTGCCTTGTTCCCACATTTTAGGTGAAATACTAGCATCAAGAGGATCTGTTGGGTCTGAGGATGTTCATACTAGGTGGAGGCTAGACTATGACCCTTCCAGTGAAGTAAGCTCCACTTTTGGGCTTTTGAAAGATTAAAAATTATAGGATTGACAGAAATTATAGGATTGACAGAAATTATAGGATTGACAGATCAATTATTGATTATTGTCTTACTTTTTGACAGATTGACAGAGATCCGGTGCTTGATGAATCCCAATTTTTCAAAAAGTTGAATTCAATGCTTACAAGAAAACCTCAACATGATAGATTGGATATTTTCAAGTCTGTGTTCAATCATACAGCAACGTTGATTTCCAAGCCAATGCTTAATCCAAAGGTCTTGTGGTCCAGCTGTGGTTGACCCAAATCAAAATCAACTTGTTTGGAACTGTCAAAATTTGAACAAGTTGAAAGAGAAATCAAGAGGTAAAAAAGGCATAAAAGTGATAAAAGGGATAAAAGGGATAAAAGGGATAAAAGGGATAAAAGGGATAAAAGGGAACAAAAAATAACAAAGATAGCAAGTCTTTTATTTTTAGAAATGTTCATTTTTATGGTTTAATGAACTGATGGCAAAATGATTTCTGTAGTGCAAGGAAGGCTCTTCATCTGAATTTCATAGTTCAGAGGAAGAGACTGAAAGTGAATTAGGGTCTGTTCATTTGGAATCAGAATCCATTTCTGAGGAAGAAGAAGCAATGGCCAAGTCAAACAGAAGCTCATCTTTGGTGAGTTTTGTTTTGTTTAATGAGATTATAACTTTTCCTAAGTAATTTTTGATTGTAGGAAGAAAAAGTGAATTACCTCAATCAAATACCTGAGAGCTTACATAAGTTTTTGGGGGAGGTTTGGGATCCTTTTGCTGATGGGAATTTTGGATTTTCAGTCATTGCAAAATAACTTGTGTATGATGAGCATGGATTGTTTAAAGTAAAAAAGAAAGTGATTGAAATATTGAAGAAAAATAAGAAGTGCTATTCTAAGATCCTTGGTTTCTTGAAGATGTTGAGAAGATAGAAAAAATACTTTATCTCAATGAAATCAATGAAAATATTCCCTCTTCAAAATGAATTTCAAATTGGATATGGGCCAAATAATAGCTGATAGTTATGGAAGACCAATATTTTTCATTTTATTTGATTCATGTTGCACTTATACTCCTATGAAAATGGGTGTAAAATAAAAATCAGATCCTATCTTCATTTGCTTTGTTAACAAAAATCACTGGGTTCATCTTTTACTTGAGGGATAAATGATTTCAATCCCACCCATTGTTTCCAAAACTGCTTTTTTGACTTTTAAAAAAGCTTCTGTTTGGGTTTAGCATTTAAAAGATGTTCTGATTTTGATTCTATTAATATAAAGGTTTATCAAATTTTGAACATCATTATGTTGACTGTCTAGAGTTAACATCATAATTTAAGTGTTTTGAATGAGATTTTATTGGTAACTCAGTTCAACTTGTGTTGGGCTGATCCCATCATAAGTATTATTTTTAATTCTTGAAATGGGATCAGCTTAAAACAAGTCTAACTTTCTTTTTTTTTGGTGTTTTTACTTTAGGGCTGGTCAAGTTGAACTTTTATTTTTTGGCTTTTATACTTTAGGGCTGCTCCATAGACTTTTTCATTGTTTATTTAATTTTTGGTTTTTTTAATTTAAGGATAGTCAAGTTGAACTTGTATTTTTTGATTTTTTTTTCTTTTTTTGGTGTTTTTGTAAATAAATAAAATAGGGGTAATTTTAAATTGACAACCCATTTGAGTTGTGTACACAACTCAAATAGGCCGTGTGGCATGCTAAACAACTACAATGGAGTTGTGTAGCCTCTACACAACTACAATGGAGTTGTGTAGCCTCTACACAACTACAATGGAGTTGTGTAGCCTCTACACAACTACAATGGAGTTGTGCAGCCTCTACACAACTACAATGGAGTTGTGCAGCCTCTACACAACTACAATGGAGTTGTGTAGACTCTAAACAACTACAATGGAGTTGTGTAGACTCTAAAAAACTACAATAGAGTTGTGTAGCCTCTACACAACTAAAATCAAGTCATTTAGACTCTGCACAACTCAATTGAGTCATGTAGCCCCTTTAGTCAACAATCAAAAATTTGGTCATTTTCCAACATTTTGAAGCTGAACAAGCGTCAATGTAGATTTGAAGAATTTGATGACAGTCTGGACAATCTGACAGCTTGATTGGTCAAATTGATCCTCAGCCACAGTTGGTTAGCCTATCCAACTTCAAGAGCCAAGAAATTCATGTCAATCTCAGTCCTTCCTTTTTTTGCCACCCATTGCTCTCAGGAATGTTGTGTGATGACCATTGATGAGAAAGAGTATTGGTTTTGGAAGGAACTTTGCTTTTTTAAAATCTCTCAAAGTTCCAGGAATTTTCTTGGGAAACTTTGATTCATAAGAAAAAGCCTAACAAAGTGGTTATAGACAAAGATTTGGTGATGGGTCTGATGGAGATCATGTGTCATTAGGGTGGGATTGAACATCTGGGATTCTTGGCTTACATCTTGAAGTACCTCCTCTTGATTGAAACCACACTTCTCACAATCAATCATTCTCATTTTTTAGAGGAGCAATTTACCAAGGCTGTTTTCATCAATTCCCAAAATCCTCACCCCAAGTCAACTCAACAAGACCATCAGAATGCTCAAGCTCTCTCAAATTTGGAAGGCAAGAGTCCGTTAACAAGAAATCTTGAAAATAGCATTATCAATGACCACAGTGACCTTGAAGGTGCCAATGAGGTGGAAGTTGGGGAACCTGAAAATAGACCCCCTAACTGCCTGGCTTGTTTCTCAAAGAAAAAATATATATATATAAAAGACAACTCCCACACAACTGGGGTTTGTGAGTTTACCATCACACCATAAAAAATACCAATTAGTCAAAAAATTTATCCTTTTCAATGATTAGAAAGAAAGATTGGATACCTATAATTTCTGTGGGAAATTTTGAACACATCTAAAAGATTGTAAATTATATCAGATTCAGGGTTATAATTTTTAAAATATTGGTGGATTGGATATATTTTTGAGATTCAGGTTGAGGGTCAGTTTTCTTGATGGCTTTTTTGCCTTGAGGATGAATATAAGTCTCAGATCTTGATAAAAAAACATATTATAAAACAATAAAAAGATCAACCAGTCATTGTTCAAGATAATTAACAAGAAATAAAATCTTGAAAGAAAGTCAGTCATTATTAAAATTAATTGACTAGAAATAAAGCATACCTTGAGTGCCTGTGGGAAAGGGAATAATTTTGAGTTTTTTGTTCAATTTTAGAAGTATTCTAAAGAAAATTATATTTTGAGTTGTCAGTTTGAAATGGTTGAAGGCCTTGGGAATATTTTAGAGGTGCTTGGGCCTTGAAAATATTGTGTAAATAGTTTGAATCCTGATACAAAGCAGAGTTTGTGGTGTAGCCCAGGGGGTCAAAAATGGGATCATAATTTTTACCTGAGGAGCTGATGGAATTATTCTGTTAATTGGATCCAGAGGTTGGGAATTTTGGTTGAGGTAGATGATGAACATCTTGATAAATATTTGAGAGCTTTTAGGCTTAATAATTGGTAATACTTTGATGAACAAAGGGGTTCATTATAGAAGACAATTCATTTTAAACAATATCAATTAAAATTTCTTCAGATAGAGATCTTCTTCTATTTATTTAATTTTGATAATGATTGAATTTTTTAGGGTTATCCATTTGCTGATGATTTAATCTTTGAGTATTTGGGCGGGTAAAAGGTCTGTGGTGAGAGAATGGTGATGAATATATGGATTTTGAGGAGTGAAAAAAATAATTTCAGAGTACCCTGTTACCCTTCCAAAAATTAAATACTTGGAAAATACATGAAACCTGTTGTAAATCCAGTTCAGAAATCAATATTATTATCAAAATGTCTGTTAAATTCTTCTAAAAAATTGAAAAAATACATGTTCAAACTTTCAATAATGAAAAAGAATATGATTTTAATTCTTTTAAATAATTATGAAACACAAGTAAAAAAATAAAAAATTTCAAAATATGAAACTATATATGAAACAGAAAAAAAAACTTGAATTTTTTGAAAAAAATATATATAATATATGAAAAACCCAGGGGGGCCCTTATCACCTCTCAAATCAGAAGTGAACTTTAATTTTACAAAGAAAAATAACAGGAACAATAAAAATTTGATTTTAAAAAAAGAACAAAATACCAAAAAATCTAAAAATATATATAATAATAATAATAATAACATTGTTGGGGGAGACCACCACCACCTCAGCCAAGCAGGGGTCAATTCAAAACACACCACGATCCAGCCATTTTGACAGAAACTGCTGCAGTAGATTTACACCTGAATTTCAAAACCACTGCAATGCCACAGCAGTTTTGAAAGACAAGTAGAAACTGCAGGCACTGCATGGTTTTGAACTTTCTGTTGAAACTGCAGATTTTCTGCCTGTTTTTTAACAGCCTGTCAACACCATACAGCGCTGAAGTTTTGATGGCCTGCTCAACCACTGCCAGAAGGGCCAGCCCCCCCCCCCCCCCCCCCTAGTGTGTCAGGGGAGGGGGGGTGGCATGCCATATTCCCATGCCAAGGAATGGTGTGAAACCTTAAGACTAAGTTTTTGTGCCATTTGGCATGGTTTTAGTAAATCTTTTTAAGGAATTTGCTCAAAAAAAAATGCCTTTTTTCAAAAAAAATTTCATATTAGTAAGGCCCCGTTAGGATTCACACAAGGTGTCATGAAGCGTTGTGTCATAAACAGGGTTAGAGTCATGTTTGATTTTGCAAAAAATTGAACATGAAACAAATTTATTTTAAGTTCTCAAGTGCTTGGTTTCCACAAGAAACATGTGGGACTTATACCCTTGTTGATGGCTGTGTATTTGGTCAGAAAGTGCCCACCCTATCTTCACTATACATTTAGCTTCCCCCATCTTAATTTCATAACATCTGTAATAGATAAGATGGACTTACAGAAATGACAAAAAAAAATTTACCAACTTTGGTCCATCCACATTATCCTATATTTTCATCAAAAAATCCAAATTCCCTAAAAAACTTGCCATAATTTGGTTATGATTAAACTCAAGCATTACTACATGGGGATCAAATTTGAATTAATGCAGTCCTGTGTTTATCAGAATCCAACTTCCACAAGCTTATTGAATAATTCAATTCCATCAACATCAATCCATGCTCCAAGTTGATCTCCATAGAGGAGAAACTTTCAATCTTTCTATACATTGTTGGTCAATCTGCAACCAATTTGCAAGCCCAAGATTGATTTCAACACTCCAGCCATTCAATTTCCAAAATATTCCATCACATTCCTAGCCTCCTCATGAACTTGGCTCCAAGATAAATCTGCCCCTCCTTGCCTGGTACAACCCCCAATTGGATTATTGAAGATACCAATTATTACCCATTCTTCAAGAACTGACTAGGGGCTCTTGACCGCATGCAAATTCCATAAAAGTGGCACAAAGGAGCTCTGGAGCCTATCACAATGGAAATTTTTTTCTATCCCAAAACTTCCTGGCTGATTGTGATTTCAACATGCAATTTATATTCACATACACTGGTTGGGAGGGCTCTGCCCACAATACGCAGAGTAAAGACTTAAAAATACCTTTGGGATATTTTTATCTGGCTAATTTGGGTCATGGGTTGATTTCAAGAGTTCTGGTCCCTTACAGGGGCACTAGATACCATCTCAGAGAGTAGGAATTGGCCTCACAAAGGTAAAAAAAATCACTTGAGGAGTTCTTATTATCAGGCTTTGCTGACTCCATTGATCATTTACAGGCCTCAAAATTATCAATAACTCTAAAAACTGTGCCATGCTTCATTGAGGAATGTGATCAAACAAGTTTTTGGGGTTTTCAAAAAGAGATTCCCTATTATGACACATTGTGTTGAGTATGGACTTACAATGCAGCAAGATCTGGTATTTGCACTTGGTTTTCTCCACAATATATGCATGATGAATCATGGAGATACCAATTTCACATTTGATGAATCAATTGCAAAAATGGAAAGCCACTCCAATCAAGGAGAAGCCAAAATGAGTTGAAATTCAACCCATTTGGATTCACATTTAATTTTCTGGAGAGATTTTTTAGCAAATAAAATGTGGGAACTGTTGGAGTCAAATCTGCTCTTATGCGGACTGCCATTCAAGGTTTCTAATTCTTGGTACTGAAAGTCTGAACAGCATTTTCAAACAACACATCAGGTCTCTACAGCTAAACCCAAGCAAACCCTTGTTGAGTTGACAGGCACAATGGCCCATCCGGCAATGGCGCACTTAGCTTAGTGGTTAAAGCATCACTCATGAATGTTGAGGTCATGGGTTCAAATACCATAGTGCACAACTAAATTTTGGATTCTAACATGGTAGTAAGAGTCTTCAGCCAAACAGCGCACCCTAACAGGTGGAAAAAGACAAGATGACCAGAACCAACTTGAGTTGTGAATAGCTGTATCCACCCTGGACAGAGCAAGGGGGAGTGTTGGAGTCAAATCTGCTCTTATGCAGACTGCCATCCAAGGATTCTAAGTCTTGGTACTTAAAGCCTGAACAGAATTGTCAAACAACACATCAGGTCTTTACACCTAAATGCAAGCAAACCCTTGTTGAGTGGACAGGCACAATGGCCCATCCAGTAATGGCGCACTTAGCTTAGTGGTTAAAGCATCACTCATGAATTTTGAGGTCATGGGTTCAAATCCCATAGTGCACAACTACATTTTGGATTCTAACAGGAACAGTATCAGGAAGTAATTAGACATCACAATTGTGGAGGTAATACATCTATTTTTCATAAAAATCTTAGGAGATAAATGAACAAGATTATTTCAATTAATTTTTTCTTAATCAAGATTTTATTTGTATGTTATTTACATGATATGTTATTTTAAAAACCCACAATACCAAAAATAAACAAAAATAGTTGTCAATATCATGAATATGAGGTGGAAGACCCTTGTGATTTGTTCATGAAACTATGAATTTGATGCTTAAACCAAACCAATTGGATATTAGGATCCTTAATTCCTAATAACATGGAACACTTCACCTTGTTCTCCAGTAAAATAAATCCGGAATTAAGTTTTTATATATTGGTGAGCTCATGTGCAATTTTATCTTGATATAAATCAATTGTGCAATCCATCACAGTTGGGCCAGTGGGTGCTGGTTGATTCGAGGAGTTAACTAACTTGTTAACTACATTTTCCAGAGCTTGTACTGCAGTACATCTATCTTTCTGTTGCATGCAGCCACCACGCTGACTTTGGCCACCCTCTATATCTGATTTCTTTGATAAGGTTACAGGGCCCCCCTGTGGCACCAGTGACTTTGCCATTCCAAGGTGAGATATTTAAAGGGAACCTGTGACAGTGTATGATCCAAAAATAACCTCCAGCTTTTGAATTTCTGGAAAAGGGGTTCCACAAAACTTGCAACATTGGGGATGTGCTGTCCAACAAACATTGAAAATGAGATCTTGTGTATTTTAGGTTGGTCAATGCATGGGAAAGACTTACCTGCAAGAAGGAATCCCAAACTGAACCTGATTCTGTTACCATAAATTGGGTTTTGTCCCATCCAAACCCACTTTGTTCCTTTGAATAAATAAATCTGTTGTAGTCCTTTTTGAAGTACTAAAAAGAAAAATTGGTCAGCCTGGATGAAAAATGCCAAAGAAAACTCAATGAAGACCCACCTGACTCAGCTTGGACTTGACTCTTTCTTAATCCAAATATACACTAGGGAATGTATACATGATCTTTCAAGCCACAGAACAGTGCACCTCTGCTTTAAAGCCAGAGTCAGATTTTTTTCCTTCTTCAACAGCCTTGAAATATAAATCCAAGGCCATGAATTCCATCAGACCCAACCAGATTGTCTTTTTGGATTTGTTGGCCGGTTGAAGTGATTGAGTCAAGCTTTCATGTTGCAATTCAGGAGATGGGGATGGGGACCATTCCTCAATTTTGTTGGAATCTTGTGAACAGATGTGGGCAAGAATACTTGAATGGGAGATTGCTGGAAGCTGTATGGGTGGAAAGGGATGAGATGGAAATCTAGGAGGGCCATGTGTACTAGGTGGTTGGAAGAGAGGTTGAGTGTCAATCAAAGAGGTTGAACTGGTGGTATTCATTTGCACATCTTGCAATGATCCAATTTTAGAAGGGCAAAAATTTGCCAGCAACCATGATGGGGGAGAGAGGGTGGTCTGGTGGACATTCTGAGAGTTTGAGGGCAATCCGGGAGTATTTCAGGTGCAAGTTTGGGGCCATCATTGTTGAGTACATTGAGTTGGGTCCATTGGTGAGTGAGTGGAGGGGTGAGGGATGATGAAGATGGGGTTGAAGATAGTGGAGGGGGGGACTTTCTCAAGAGAGGATGTGCAACATGACATGACACAACATTTTGGCCTGGACCAAAATGTAGCTTTATGTCTGATTTTGGCCCATGAGAGAGTTGAAACCTTAGCAAGGGTCAACAAGCATCATTTGGAAATTTTCTGGTTGGTGGATCCCAAACACCAAGCACTCAATGCTACACAACTGTCATGTACTGTCATGAAAATCCAGGATTTTCATGACGCTTCATGACACTTTGGGTGGTTCCAAACAGGGCCTAATTTCTTTGGCTTCAATTTAGCCTGGGTCATACCCTTTTTTTTCAGTTCAAAAATTACCTTTCACTTTCCTTCAATCAATCTTTTTTCCAGCCTCCTCAATTATTAATTATCCAGCAATATTTTCCATACTCTTCAAATATTTTGTTATTTGAGAACATGTGCTCTGAATTACACAAATTGGCCAAAGTTGGCTTTGAATTCAATTTGGACACCATAGAAGTTTAGAATCTAGATCTTTTTAAACCATCACTGGTCCCACTTACATCTCACCCGTTCATTTTTCATTATTATTCTTTGTATTGGACCTGCAGTCCTTTTTCATGTTTCCAAGTTTACCACACTTGTGACCTTTGTATTTGAATTTTCGTGGGGAATTCTTACAAATTCCCTTCAATCTGGTTTGGGATTCTCCCAAACATTTCCTCGTTATTATCAATTCTAAAAATTATTTCTTTCCTATGCACCTCTGTAGGTCCAAAACTGGCTGCTGTTGTATTTCATACATCAGAGTATGTTCAATCAATTGCAGCGTAGAGTGCCTCCCACTGATGCGATGTCTTCTCGGGCACCATGGATGCCACGATGGACATTCCCTGGCATGTACTTCCTCGTAACGCTGCCTTTCATCACAGCGCAGTTGTTTGGTCAGACAAGAATGAGGAACACCACGATGGACAAGTAATAATGTTAACAGCCTTTCAAAACACAATATGCTGGACAAGAAAAGTCGGTGAATATGAGTGGGAAATGGTCGGATTAATCATCCATTTATGTAGGACATCCACAGGTGCCAAGTACTTGATAGGAAAAAATACAGATCAATCGAACAAAAGGAATCAAGGAAGGGTCAAAACATCCGACCGAGCAAGAAAATGGGCGTCGGGATCTAGAGGCTAATACGAGGATTTTTTTCCGATAATGCAATTAAATATACCTTCATGCCTATCAAATACAGCATTCTAACGATATGCGCAGACATTCCAGAACTACAACATGCGCGTCAATTCAAACATATAAAATACATATATGTATATATGTAGTGATAATATAAATTTTAATGAAGCCGACCCGACCGTCTTATCTTTGCTGGCATAGGTGTATAATGCGATATACTATAGGTGCGAAAAGTGACAGTGGCGGAGGGGAAGGGTGATTGAATAGGATGGAGAAAGGAACTAAAGGGTGAGGTCATGAGTGGATATTATCTAGAGGTTTTGGATTTTGATGTGATCACTGATTTGAAGGTCCTTCAACCTGGGTAGCTCTTTGATCGGCTCTAAGTTTTTGAAGTTATAACAGTTATCCGATAGCTTCTTGTGATCTGCCAGGTGAATCGTGGCATATTCAGAAGGTGGCGAAGGTAGGATGAACTTGGGCTGTCCTCTGACTAATGGAACTGACGCCGGTAGGAGCATCAGTGCGGAGGGTGCCGAGGCTCTTCTTCTAACCATTATGGCTCCACTTGCGTCTGCTAACGGCTGCTTGTCTGAACCCAAATCGAACCGGGGATCGAATTTCCGGCGAGACAGAGGAATGTGGCAATGTTGGGGCAGTAGGAGAATGAGAGTCAGCTTAGGGATAGGTGCCGAGTATTACGGGAAGAGCAGCGAGTAATGATCGCGGATGCAGCCCAGTGAAAACTTACATCTTTTTGATTTCTTCGGTTGAAATGTGTAGGGATGGGGCGCCAAAGAGGAATTCCGCGGTGAAATTGAGATTAGTGGTTTGATTGGAGTGATGTAAGATAGATACCAGCTGGAGAGGAGTTGGTTACAGTGAACTCTGTAGAATCAAAATGATGCTCCCAACGGGCTTGGTCGAGCGAAGCGAGGTTGCCAAGAACAGGGGACAGAGTTCAGTTCGATTAACTGAGATGGACTGGACTGGAAGTCAGTGGCTAGGTATTGTATTTATATCCAGGATTGTCGTCCTACCCAGCTGGAATGAGTCAAGCGACCAGTGTGATTCAATTGATCAGATTAGGATATATCTGAAGATCAGAATTGAGGCAAGAGCGTAAGGCGAAAGGACGGGCCAAACTGAAAGGGTAAAAAGAAAACTCACCGATTAGAAACTCGGTGATGAGATGAGGTACGTAACCGGCTCTCCACTCGTTGCAATTTCATTCAAGAGGAACCCGGGGGTTGTATTACGGTGCGGAAGAAAGTACTGGATATGGCTGCATGGGATAGGGGAAAGCGGATACCTGAGGTGGCTTTAAGAGTGATTCAATAATCACATCAATATCACATTCGGCCATGCAGATACAAAAGTCATGTGTACTCAGGCGGAGTCAAGGCCGGAGGACACTGAGCCGGAAGTGCAAGGTTTCAATGGGCGTTTAAGTAGCGCATCTGTTGCGTCATGATTGAACAGGTAAAGGACTACACACCAAGATCGGTAGAAAGATTTTGATGTCGATGAATCCTCTTCCGATTGAAATGATAATTTGATGTTGAGGTGAGATAATTGATCGTCAGGTCACATGAAGTAGAAAAGCATCGGCTGAAGAGCCAGCTAGACTGCGATCTAGATGACAGAGGCTGTTCTAGTGCTCAGTGGATCTGCCGGCACCAAAGATTCGATCGAGGTTCTTGGAAAGTTTATCTTGTATGTATGTATCTGGTCGAATTGGTGGTAATGAGTGCCGGTGGTGTTCTTCTCCAATAGTTTAGACACACCAGAACATCAGCAACGGGCAAGCCGGAAGAAGAGTGAGGAACTCGGAGGGTAGTTGCTTTTTAGTTTAGAATTTGGATTGGCGCTAGTTGCTAGACTGCATACACTTATTATTTGTTCTGTTGTCGGGCGCGCCTTTATCTCTCACCGACGTGTTGAAGATTACTTGGCTCTATATATGAGTACTTGGCTCGTAAATCCTCTCAATAGAACTGGTGGGGGTTATGATAAGTGTGTAACTATATCTATCGTGATGGCACAGGTTTAGGTGGGTATATCTGGTCTGATCCGTAAGTATGTGTTCTGTGGAACGGGCTCTTGTGTCAAACCTGATTCAAATCCGGACGAAGGTTCAAGGGGTCGGCAGGTGACCAACTGACCGGGCGACACTTCGATATCATCCATTCCCTCTCGTCCATCTCCAAAGACCTCAACATGGAGCTTTGGCGATGGAAATCGAGGGACTGCTGACAAGCAGCCATCGCCACATCATTAACACCTGTGGTCGCCTGCCTGATACGTGATGTAGTTTCTCAGTGGGATCGGTGAGTGATCGGAAGCTATTGTTGCTGGAGACCCGATAGCTTGGGCCAATTGATTTTCTCCTATCTCATTACGACATCGGGAACTCATTCCGATGAACGACCCCCTATCGCAGGGTGAATGGACTTGGATAATCCGGTCTTCGTTGCGATCCCCATTCAACCGAGGGACCTCACTTGATTCTCAGCATCTGACAACGATAACGGTTCCTAGTAGTACACTGGACACTTGACTCTCTCGAGCGTCTGGAAACCCTCTCGCACTACCATGCACGTAATCCATCTAGACCCTCGACCCCCGAATCAAGGAAGTCAATTCATTCATCGCGGACGCCCATCACCCATGGCAACCGGCTCAGGATATCCTGTGAATGTCGCACCCGGACGATGCCTCAAAGGCATCCTCAACGAGTCAAGACCATCCGTCGGCGCCACGCGCTGCCCCATCCAAACCCAATCTATATCAATGGGGCAACCTTGAAAGCATAGAGGATGGGTGGCTACGCGCTGCTGATCCACGAAAATGGATGGCTCAACAAAGAAACTGAACAATGATCTAACAAATTCTTGGGATATTGATCACATCAGACAGAAACTCAAGTTATATCATATACGTAAGCCCAAGTTGCTATGTGAAGAAAAATTTAAGATTTCTTTAGAGGTAAAACCAAGATGATATGACAGTCTTAAGATCAGGGACAATAAGGTATGAGTAGTGAGTTAGACCAGAAGGATACGAGATTAGGATGACATCTAAGGTTATCTCCTCTGGAGAACAAAGGGCGAAGTCAGTCAATGAGAAAATTAAAGGAGAAAAAGGAAAGAAATGAACAACGGGAGGATCAAAATAAAAAGGATTTGATTTTATACCGAATAACCAAAAGATGCGCGTGGTCAATCACAAGAGGGAGTATATGAAAGTGAAGCTCTTGAGGAATTGAAGGGGAAGGATGATGAGGAGAAGTTTTGGTCTGACGGTCAGGTTAGGTAAGGTTGAGTTGATCGAGGGGTGAAAGATTGATGAGAGAAGAAAAAAAAAGAGGAGGAAGAGGAGTGAGTTGAAGAGATTGAAGAGGCAGGAAGGAAGATGGATGTCGCAGATTGGTGACATGTTTCAAGAGCGCGCAATTTTCAACACCCCCCATTATTCGGATGAAGGAGAATTGAGAAAAGATCAACCAGTGATTGGAGAGAGACCTTGTTGCACGCTTTGGTCAGACAGTCGGCTATCATCTTGCTGGATTTGACTAGGGTAACGGTGATTCTATTTTCCTTGAAGAGCTCTCTGATTTTCTTGGCTTTGATGTCAAGGTGTTTTGTCTTTGAGTTATGACCAAAGCGTTTGATCTTGTCTAGTAGACCCTTATTATCAATTTGGAAATTTGATGGTTTTAGAGAAGTATGCCATAGTTCTTCAATGAGATGGACCATCTATTGATTTTCTTGACATGTGTCAGACAGAGCACAGAGTTTGGCTTTGGTTGAAGAGAGAGAGATGTTCTTCTGACTGCTGCTGCACCAAGACAAGAGACAGCCTTGCCAAAAGCATAAGTAACCACTTCTTGATTTCCTTGTGACAATTTTGTCCCCCCATGTAGCATTGCTATAATATTGGATATGGTCAGGGATAAGACGGTTTGGTTTCAAGATGAATCCCAGATGAATCAACCCTTTGAGATACTTGAAGACATGAATAACCTCTGTCCAGTGGTTGATGCCGGAATTGTTCTTGAATTGCAAAAGTATGGATATGGCAGGGGCAAGGTCTGGTCTAGTCCTGCAGGCAAGGAAATTGAGGATTCCTGTGAATGATCTGTAATTGACATTCAGTCTCTGGAATTCTTTGATTTCTTCAGGGGAGGCAGGTAGAAGCTTAACATTGGGAGAGAGAGGAGTCAACACAGATTTGCACTTGTCAAGGTTGAGAAGAGATAATCCTTTTTCTATCAATTTCTTTTGGTTAAGAATAATGCAATTGGACTTTATGGAGACTATCATGCCAAGGAGAGTATCTGGGGAATGAGCAGATGATTTGGGAAATCTTTCAAGGAATTGATTTTCAAAGTTGACTACGTTACCAACTACTATTAGATTGTCAACATGAAAGAACAGAAAAGAGGATTGATCTTCTTTGATGAATAGACAGGGATCAGATTCAGAGGGGCAAAATTTGATGAGTTTGAGCCAGTTTACAAGCGTTTCATACCAGTTGGCAGGAGCCTGTTTGAGACCATAGAGGGATTTCTTCAGTTTAAGGAAAGGTGACTTGCGTTTGGATTGGAAAGAAGTTTTAATGAATATGTCTTTGACAGAGGTGCATATAGGAAGGTGGCTTTGACATTGAATTGTTTGATGGGGAGCTTTTTATCTACTGCTAGCATTAGAAAAGCCAGCATCAATGAGAATTTGCCGGTGGGAGCAAATGTTTCAAAGTAATCAATTCCTTCTTCCTGTTGGAATCCTCAAATGCAGAGACAGGCCTTCTTTCTTTCAGGGGAGGAATTGGTGGCTGGTTTGGTTTTGAGAACAAGAGTGGTGTCCAGGTATCTTTTGGGAGTCTCTTTATAATCTTCCCACACTTCCTTTTCTTCAATGGAGTCAAATTCAGCATCAATTGCATCCTTGTATTCATTATCTGATTTGCAGAGGTATGAGTATTTGGTTGGTTTGATTCTGTTAGTTCTTTCTCTTAGGTTGTATGTGGATGTATTTTCTGCTGGAGGAATATTTTTGGGAGCAGGTGGCTCTAATTCTATGTCTTGAGAGTCATCAAAAGATACAAAGGAATTGTCAGTAGTGTCTGCAGAAACAGAGCCAGAGGAACTTGGGAGAAGTCCCCCATTCAGCTTGCAGGTGGCTTTTGGAGAATTGGGTTCTTCAATCATATTGGAAAGGGTAGGAGTCCAGTCTGGAACATCCTGTTTGGATTTGGTATGAGAAGAAAAATCAAGAAATTTGACGTGTTTGGAAGAGATAATATGATTGTCTTCAGTGAGAATTTGATAGGAGTGGAGTTCCTTGTTGTAGCCAATAAGTATTCCTGAGATACCTTTGGGATCAAGTTTAGTTAGAGAAGAAGAAGGGGATGAGAGAAAAAGAGAGTTAATTCATAGGGGTTTGAAGAAGCTCAAAGGTAGAGTCTGTTTTTTGAAATTTTCAAAGGGTGATTTCTTGCTTTTATGTGAGGGAAACTAGTTAAGAATAAGGTTTCCAGCCTTTAAAACTTCATTCCAGAGGGATCCTTTGATGCCAGAGTCAATGAGAATGGTTCAAAGACAGTCCATGATGGTTCTGTTAAAGTGTTTGGCTAGCCCATTTTGTTCTGGCATGTATGGATCTGAGGTTCTTGTTCTGATGGCATTGTTCTCACAGAAGGGTCTGAGATTCTTATTGAAAAATTCAGTTCCTCTATTGTAGTGTAGGATGGAAGGGAAGTAGCCAAAGCATTTACTTTTGAGCTCAATGGTACTTTTTAGGATATCAGGAATATATCTATTGGAGATCCAGGGGATGGCAGCAAAGTACCTGGTGTTGCTATCCACAACGGTAAGAATGTATCTGTGACCTCGAGTAGAGGGGGGATGAATAGTGTTAAAATGCGGATGCACTCAGGTAATGTGCATAGGAGTGTGTAATCCAAATGGGATGCTAAAATGGGCCTCCACGGCCCATTGGACATCACGTGGGCTACGTGGGCCTATGTGGGTGTTATTGGTTTTGGGCATTTGGGCGCCAAAACACGTTTTTATGGTCTTTTGGGAAACAGGCCCTCACAGGCCCGCCAGGGTGGATGGGCCACCCAAGCCAGATGGGCTTATTTGGGCATAAAAGGGACCAAGCTTTATTATGGACATACTTGGCCAGACGGGCTGGCCCGCCAAAGTATGTAATTCTCACAATTTGGGCTTGGGGCGGCCCATTGGGGCCGCCGCCCGCTCGGGGCCGCCTGTGTTCCTTGGTACGGCCCACGTGGGGCCCAACGACCCACGCGGGGCTGTCGCACGGCCAAGGGATGCCTTGCGGGCCCGGCTGGTTGCGCCGCGGAGCCAGGGCTTGCGGCCCCAGCTTGCTCCCCCTCCCCTTGCTTGCCGTCACAAGGGGGATGGGGGCAAGCTGGCTGGGTTGAACCAGCCAGCCACAGACCATGACAGTGCGGTTGGTCAGGGCAGGGGGGACCTGACCACGCCCTTGACCAAGGAGGTGGCGGTGCCGGTGGCAAGCTTAGCAACCGGCAGGTGGGGGGGAATTCATCACCCCTCCACCATCGAGCGGTTGAGGAAACTGAGCAAAGGGGCACTCTCCCCCCCCCTTTACCAAGGGGGAGGAGCAATGGGCCTGGGGGGACCTGATCACCTCCCAGGCCAACCTTCTTGACAATGCCCTGGGGGTATTGACCCCCAGGGCCCCTGGTGAGGGGATTTGATTGCCCCCACCAGGGATTTGAGAGAAAGAGGGGGGGGGGGGGACAGCATGTCCGCTGGTCACACCCCCCCATGCAAGTCTGAGACCAGACCCAGGTGTGCCCTGGGTCCCACCTGGCCCATTTGAGGGGCCAGGGGCTGGCTACATGAGGCAACCAGCCCGTAAACAAGGTAATGAGGTCATCATGGCTGGTTGTAACAGACAAAAAGCCAAGGGGATTGAAAAGTTAAGGGGCTGGTTCAGCCCCATTGAGGTGGAAACACCAGAAATAACCAGAATAGGCTGGTTGTAAGGGTACAGGGACTGATGCCATGTGGGCTGATGTAGTCCAAACCAAGTAACAAGGCCAGTAGAGCCTGTAGAGCTCTTTTGTGGCGGAAAACTTGCCTTTTGGCTTGTTGTATCATGGGCTCACAAGAGGCAATCTTTTGTACTTAAGGAGCTTGTCTCCCTGCTGTTTTCCATCAATTAATTCATCATTCCAATCAAATTCATCCAACATGTTGCCCCATTGTGAGAGCCCCATTAGCCAATATTGACACCCAGTTTCCAGCATTTCGTTTGCTTTAAATACTGCTCATTTGCCTAAGCTAATTGCTGGCCATAATTCTAACACATTATCAGTACCATCATCATCATTATTTCCAAGCAAGATAGACCCTTATACCTTACTTTGGACAACCTCAAGGACCTCAAGTTTTCCCAAAAGATTTCTTATATCCCAGAGTCCAGCTCCACCAAGATAGTTTTGAATATTCAGAACTATAATGCTTGGGCTGTCCTTATGGAAAGTGAGTTGGATAACATCTGTTGTGGGGATATTATGAAAGGAGATGATACTTTGATCAGTTCAGAGGTGGAGAAGAAGGCCTATCATCTTATTCTTAGACACTTGGATGATCATCATGTAACATGGGTTGCTGATACTCTGTTGGAGGAACAGAAGAGGAAGGGGAGTGTTTTATGGAAAATGCTCAAGTCAAAGTATGCTGGTGACTCTGTTCATCAAAAGGGGATTGCTTTCAATAGATTGTTTAAGTTGAAATTTGGCAATTGTAAACAATTTGTGGGGGAAGCTAGATCTAGTATTGCTAAGTTCAAGTCATCTGGGCTGAACATGGATCCTGAGTTTTTGTCACTCTTAATTCTTCAAAAGCTGCAAAAAGAATATGAGTCCTTGGTCAGGATCATATCTCAGTTGGATCCCCTTCCAGGAGAAGAGGATGTGCTTAGAAGGATTGAAAAGGATGATCTTCAATTCAAGATGAAGGAGAGCACAGGAACTGCTCTGGTGGGCAAGACAGGAAAATCTGGGAAGAAGGCAAAGGCCAAAAAGGATTTATCAAAGGTCTTGTGTTATAATCATCAGAAGAAGGGGAACTATGCAAAGGATTGCAAGGAGGCCAAGAAGAGGAAGAAATCCGAGGAAAGTGAAAAGGAAGACAAAGAGGTCAACCTTGCCATGGAAAATGTTGCTATGGTGGCAGTGGATGTTTCAATGGAACAAGCTGTTGTGGAACAAGTCCCCAACAAGAAGGCTAAAATCAAAGAGGATCAAGAGATGGACTTGATTGATTATGAATTATGTAATCTTAACCTTGAAAATGAGAACTTATCAGTGGCTGATAATTCTTCATTCCTTACAGGAGGATTGTTGAAGGAGGATGTTCTTGTTTTGATTGATTCTGGTTGTACAGACCACATGTTTTTTGAGCCAAATTTGTTTTCAAATATTAGAGATTTTGATGGTGTTGTAAATATTGGAAAAAAAGGAAGAACAATCCAGATTAAGGGGATTGGAAAAGTTATTCTTGCAAATCACATGGGTTTCAAAATAATTTTTGAGAAAGTGTTCTATGTACCAGATTTGCCTTATAACCTTGTGTCTCTTGCAGTGCTCTGGAAAAAGGGTTTTCCAGATTTGTTATCTTAAAGAAGATAAGTTTGTTATTGATTTGAATGGGAGAACTATCCTGAGTGGACAAGTTTGGAATAAGTTGCTCTGTGCTGACTTGTTCAAGATTTCAGCTCTGAGCACTTTTGCTCACCATAGAAGTGGCCATAAGGTAAAGGACAGCAACTGTGAGAGTTGCACCTTAGGGGCCAAGACCAGGAATGTGTTCTCAAAGAGTAGAGACCACACAGAAGTTCCTAGAGAGGAATTCTCAATTGATTTGGCAGGGCCATTTTCACCAGTGTCTCTTGGAGGGGCAAGATAATTCATCAATTTGGTTGATACAGCAAATAATTTTGTTTGGGTAAAACCAATAAGATCAAAGGATCAAACCACAGAGGAGGTTTCAGTAATCTTCAAAGTCTGGAAACAGAATGGTTTGATGAGGGAAATCAAGAGGGTTATTAATGATGGAGGGGGTGAGTTTGTGAGTAAAGATTTTGAGAAACTATTGAATGATTATGGTATCACTCATATAGTTACTACTGCTAGTACTCCACAAAACAATGGAATAGTTGAGAGGATGAATAGGAATTTATTGGACAAAGTCAGAACTATTATGGCTCAATCTGGTCTAGCAAAGGTTTTATGGGCTGAGTTGGTGTGCACAGTGTGTCTGTTGCACAATATTGTAAGTGTTAATGGGAAGTGTCCTCATTATTGGTTTTGGAAGTTGTACCCCAAAACATCACACCTAAGAACAATTGGTTGCTTGGTGTATTATAGTGTCCACCATAATGAGATGGTTGGAAATTTAGATCCTAGAGCCAGAACAGGGGCACTTGTGGGCTATGACTTAATAAGTAAATCATACAGGATTTATTGTCCAGGGACAAGAAAGGTTATCCGTAGTAGGGATGTAAAATTTGAAGAAAGTACCTTCCCACTCAAAAGGGGTGAACCTAGTGCTGTTCAGGAATCACAGCAGGATAGGGAATTGGAGCCTATTTCCCCAGCAGAGGCTGGAGAGAATATCATTAGTGATGATATTGAGGTGGCAGACGTGCCACAGGAGGGTTCAGTACCCACTTCAGGGGAGTCTGCGGAATCAGAACCTGATGAGCCTCCACCTCCATTTAGAAGGAGTGGCAGGATGAGAATGCCTGTTGATAGGTATGGGGAATGGAATTCCCATTATGCTTCTGTGGAATATGAGGAAGATACACTTCAGGAACAGTGTATGCTTAATGAGATTCTACAGTTGAGTTCAGAAATGGGTAGTAGAGTTAACCCAAATAGATTTGGCCAAGCTATGAATTCTGATGAGAGAGCCAATTGGAAGACAGCTATTTTTGAGGAATTTGATTCTCTATAGAATAATAGTGTGTTTGAAGTGGTTAAGCGGGATTCAGTTCCAAAAGGAAAGACCATTTTTGGGTATAGATTAGTGTTAACAAAGAAGTTTGGTACTAATGGATTTTTGAAGAGGTTCAAGGCTAGATGCGTTGCACAGGACTTCAAACAGAGAGAGGGTATTGATTACCAAGAAACTTTCTCGCCAACTGCAAGGCTGTCCACCTTCAGGTACATCATTGCTTTGGTAGTGGAGTTGGGTGAAGAAATCAGACAGGCTGATTTTGTGACTGCATACTTGAATGCAAAACTTGGAGAGGAAGAGACTGTTTATATGTCAATTCCTGATGGTTTCAAGGAATGGCTGGTCGAGACCAAGCCAGAAACTATGAAGAAATTCTGTGTGAGAAGTTTCCTCTCAGCAGATAAAGGGGAGTATGTCCTCAAGCTGTGTACATCCCTGTATGGATTGAAGCAAGCAGCTAGGTCGTGGTATAATACTATGAGCATGAAACTGATAGAGATTGGTTTCAAAACAAGTTTTTCTGACCCTTGTCTCTTAGTGAGAAAGGATGAAATTTTGTTTGTATGGGTTGATGACATTATCATTATTGGGCATGGTAAGGAGAAATTCATGGAGACACTCAAAAAGGAGTTCAAGATAAAAGATCTTGGTCTGGCACAGCAGGTGCTGGGAATGAAAGTTAGTAAGAGCCAGAATGGGATCAGGTTGGATCAGAACCATTATGTGTCAGCTCTACTTAAGCATTATGGCTTAGAAGATGCAAAGGAGTTTGGTACTCCAATGCAGTCTAACATTCGGTTAGAAAAGTCTACAGATGAAGAGCATCTAGAGTTTGTTCAATCTGGAAATGATTATAGATCAGCTATTGAATCTTTTAATTATTTGGGGCAGTGTACAAGGCCAGATATTACTTATGCAATTGGGATTTTGTCACAACACTTAGAGAAACCATGCATGAGGCATTGGTCAGCGTTTAAGAGAGTTATGAGGTATCTTAAAGGAACAAGCAGTCTGGGACTGCAGTTTTCAAAGTCATCAAACTTTGACTAGGTTGGGAATTCTGATGCAAGTTGGGCAGATGGTAACACTAGGGAATCAAAAAGTGGTTTTGTATTCTTCTTAGGAAAGAATCTAGTGTCTTGGATGTCTAAAAAGGTGTCAGCAATAAGTCTTTTGTCAACAGAAGCAGAGTACATAGCATACTTGTCAGCTTCACAGGAAGCAAAATGGTTGAGAAAGGTCTTAGAGGATACTCATAAACCACAAGGGTTTGCGTTGTTGTATTCTGATAACCAGAGTGCCATTGCGTTGGCAGAAAATCAAGTGTTCCATTCTAGAAGGAAACATATTGATGTTCATTATAACTATATACGGGATGCAATTAACTGCAAAGAGATAGTGTTATGGTACATGCCTACTGGGGCAATGATTGCGGATATCTTAACTAAGGCGTTAGATAGGAACAAACATGAAGGTTTTGTGTCTAGTATGTGTATGGCATCCCTTTTGGATTAAGGGGGTGTGTTAAAATGCGGATGCACTCAGGTAATGTGCATAGGAGTGTGTAATCCCAATGGGATGCAAAAATGGGCCTCCGCGGCCCATTGGACATCACGTGGGCCACATGGGCCTATCTGGGTGTTATTGGTTTTGGGCATTTGGGTGCCAAAACACGTTTTTATGGTCTTTTGGGACACGGGCCCTCACGGGCCCGCCAGGGTGGATGGGCCAGCCAAGCCAGATGGGCTTATTTGGGCATAAAAGGGCCCAAGCTTTATTATGGACATACTTGGCCAGACGGGCTGGCCTGCAAAAGTATGTAATTCTCAAGATTTGGGCTTGGGGCCGCCGCCCGTGTCGCTGCCCGCGTCGCGGCCCGTTTGGGGCCGCCTGTGCTCCTTGGTACGGCCCGTGCGGGGCTGTCGCGCGGCCGGGGGATCCCGCGCGGTGGGATGCTGCGCGGGCCCAGCTGGTTGCGCCTGGCGACCAGCGCCGCGGAGCCGGGGCTTGTGGCCCCGGCTTGCTCCCCCTCCCCTTGCTCGCCGTTTCGAGGGGGATGGGGGCAAGCTGGCTGGGTTGAACCAGCCAACGACCAACCGCAACAGTGCGGTGTGGAAACTTAAGAAGGGTCACCTTTGCAAGTTGTCCTGAGTTCCGGAAGTTATTGGTCTAGCGTCTGTAAGATGATTGGGCGCAATGAGTTTTAAGAAGGGAGAGTGATGATATGATGAAATTCCTTCCTCATCTTCCTTTTTCCTTCCTTCTCCTCCCATAAGGTGATGATGATCCTCCCCAACCCGGAGTTGAGGGTGAGGTCTTGAGTCCTCCCCCTCAACCCTAGCCTAAGTACAACCACAAACAACAAGAAAGAGTGATGAAATCCAACCCTAAGCTGCAGAACCCTAGCCCAACCCTATCCCTCCATCCCTTGCCATTACCCGCGCCCTTTGGTATTAACGTAGCCCGGTTTGTCCTTCTCATTGCGCGGCCCTCTGCCGCGCCCT
Source organism: Puccinia polysora (assembly GCA_025617555.3). Taxonomy (NCBI): domain Eukaryota; kingdom Fungi; phylum Basidiomycota; class Pucciniomycetes; order Pucciniales; family Pucciniaceae; genus Puccinia; species Puccinia polysora. The sequence goes on from CM062624.1 coordinate 28,894,659, forward strand.
ACTCGGAGCCCCCTTGTTTCCATCCGCGCCGTCTGCGGATCCCGCAATCCGCGGGTTGGCCCACGCTTATGCCCGCGCGGGCCTCCCCAGCGCGTATAGCCCATGATTGCCCCGCCCTTGCCTTCCTGACTAGCCACCCACGAGCTTGGTCGGGCCGGCTCCATCACTTGGTCCGCTTCTCCTGGGCGGGTCGCGGCCCGGCTCCGCCAAAGGTAGGCCCAACCCATACCTGGTGCTGAGCCCCACAGCCCCTACTGCTGAGCCCGCAGCGGCTGCTGCTGAGCCTGCAGCAGGCACTGCTGAGACCGCGCGCACGCCAGATGCTGAGCCCGACCTACCCAACTTCTGAGCACGCAGCCCGCGACGCAGCTCTTGATCCGGGGTTATAAATACAACACCACATCCCCCCCCAAGTTGAGTTCTGTCCCCAGAGGTCCTTCCATCATCACCTTGCCCCTGCCGCACCTACCAAACCGCTTCCACCCCCACCCCCAGTCCACCCCTAGCCGTCTTAGCCACGCTCCTCCTCCGCTCCCCGCTATTGCCCTGATCCTCTGCAATTTCTGTGCCCGGAACGGGCTAGTCTGCACAATCGTCCCTGGTCAACGTGCCTGCGGTTCCTGCCGTCGTGGTCACCGCCGCTGCTTGCTGGGGGAGGGTATGCCATGCCCTCCACCCTCATCCGGCTCTTGTCCCCGGCCGCGCAAGAGGGCCCGTCCGGACTCGTTTGTGGTTTTGGACAATGACTCGTTCTTGGAGCACTCGTGGACTCCTCCTGGATTGCCCCCTGGCCGTCCCTCCCCAAGCTTGGACCGCAACTCCACCTCTCCATACCGTCGCGCTGGACCTCCCCGCAAGGAGAATTACCCAAACTTCGCGGCGTACCGGGCGGCCATGCAATTCTGGGGGGACCGGGTTTGGGTGACGCAAGGCGCGAGGGACCCGCGCCTTGATGAGATTCTCCGGCGTCATGCCCCTGGTCCTCCTCCGGCTCCCGCTCCTCCTCCAGCTCCAGCTCCTCCAGCCCCAGCTCCGAGCCCGACCCCTCCTCCGGCCTCCCATCACTCTTCGGACTTGGACGAGAGGCCCCCAACCCCGCGAGGCACCCCTCAACTGCCCGCGTCACCCATCATTATCCCGTCGTCGCCTCCTGTCAGTCCGAGCGGTCCAGATGGTCCCCCGGAGGCTGCCTCCTCCCCGGTCCCGCCCTCCCCCCAACCCGCCCGAGATTCCGGACATTCCTGTCCTCCCGGCTCTCCCGCTTGCGAGGTTTGATGCAATGGCGGACAATGCGGACGGGCTACTCTGGCGATTCCTGGCGGTCCCTCCAGCCCACACCACTGATGACCGTCGGGAACTCTTGGCGGCCTTCCGAACCCTGTTTGCAGCGGCTTGCGTGGACGCGGAGGATATGATGAGGACCCGCTTGACAGTGAGATTGAGAATGAGAGCAAGGTTGAGAATGAGACAAAATTGAGATCCGCGCCCCGCCCGTGCACTGAGCCAACAAAGTTTTCCGGAAGGTACCTGGTCCGCCCCAGCCAAACTGCCACACAGTTCCCCGTACCCACCCTGCAATAAACAAAACAACCCTACACCAGCACGCGCACACAGTTATCCAAGAGAGAGAAAGAGGACATAAGGGAAACAAAAACTCTGGGGTGTCTAGCTGTTCCGGCTGTGAACCGGCTAGAACACCCCCTTACCAAATCAGACTCGTCCCGCGCGTGCTCCACCCATAATCCGCACCCATTACTCCATACACAAGACAACAGGTTGAGAGAAAAACAGAGAAAAGATCCAAACCTTAAAGAAAAAGATTACTATATATATATATATATATATATATTTTTTCATGATTGGGCCTCCGCTCCTCGTCCCGCGTGCCCATCTGTGGGGCTCTTCCTCGCGTTTACAGACCCGGCTTGCGCCGCGCCCGTGTCCCTAAAAACCAAACATAGCCGACACCAGTACCAATTCGCGAAACCAATTTATACAAGAAATAGGAAAACAGACATTCTGGGGTGTCTAGTCATCCCGGCTGTGAACCGGCTAGAACACCCCCTCACCAAATCATGTTTTTGCCCTACTCGCGCCCCCCCAACTTGACGACTGTCCCCAGCGACTTGTAGCCTTTTACTCCTCCGGGGAGGCGCGTCAAGCGCGGGCTCCTCCTCAACTGACGAACCCGACCCGCCCATCAATCCTGGACCCTTGGCTTTGTCCTGCGCGTCCGCCCCATCGCCAGCCGTCTCGTCGAAGGAGGTGGAGCCGCGTGCAAAGAAGCGCTTCACGTGCGAAGCCGCGGACTTCTGTTTGAGCGGCACCCCATCCAATTCCTTGAGTTGATAACTCCCGCCTTCGAACTTGGATGCCACGCAGAAGGGGCTGTTCCATTGGTTGGCAAAAAGCTTACCCCACTGAGACTCCAAACTACGGTTGTACAGCAACACTAAGTCCCCCTTCTGCAACGGATCCCGGAGACAATGGGAACAGCGCTTGTCCCAGTAGCGGACCGACGCCGTCCTGGTCTTTTGCAACCTATCCGCAGCCTTTGCCAGGGTCTTGTCCCGCCGGAGAAGCTGTTTGGCGCGCACCTCCACAAGCTCCACGGAGGTCTTCACCTTCCACCAATCAATGCCCAAGAAAGTCTCCAGTTCGATGTCCACCGGAAGGACCGGGAACTATCCGTAGAGGAGTTCATAAGGCAAGTAGCCCTTCAAGCGCTTGACCAATATCCTGTCCGAAAAGAGGACCACCAGAAGGGTCTCCTGCCACCGCTTCCCGTCCTTGCCACACATCTTCACCAGCGCGTCCTTGATTGGCTGGTGACCGCGTTCAATCATCCCGGCACCCTTGGGGTAGTACTCCGTGACCCGCCCAAACTTAGCCCCGCAGCTCTGAACCAACCCCATCAAGCGGCCTTGGAACTCCGCGCCCCTGTCAACGGTGACCAGTTGGAGCAAACCATACCGCGCGAACCAATCTTCCTCCAAAAACTGGGCGGCCCTTTCTGCCAACAGCTTGACCAGCGGACGCGCCTCGACCCAACCCAACAAATTGTCCCGCGCGACCAGCAGGTACGCAAACTTCCCCGCTTTGATGTGAACCACGTCCAGGGAGACCCGTCCAAACAAGGCGTCCTCCCCCGTAGGGTGACCCACCTCCCTTGGGAGCCTAGAACTCCGCCTCTGACAAGCCTCGCATGACTTCACCCACTTGCGCACCGCGCGTACCACCCCCGGCCACCAGAACCTTGCTTTCACCCGCCGCTGCGTTTTGATCTTGCCCTGATGCCCAAGGTTGTTGTGAAGACACCGCAGAATCACCTCCTGGTCCCTCCTCAATGTCGTGACCACCAGGGGCACGGGGGTGCACCGCCGCCACAGTTGCCCCTCCTGCAAATAGAAGTTGTTCGTCCGCCGTTTTGCCCACCAAATTACCGTTTCCAACGTACCTTCCGGAAATTGGAGACCCTGCAGAAAGAAGAACAACGTTGCGTAACGCCCGGACTGCTGCAGCGGAAGGGCAACCTCCGTCTCCATCATGCCCACCTGGATAACCGGAGATTCCATGTCCAAGTGTTCCGCTCCTTCAAACGGATCCTCGCGCGGGTACCGCGACAGCGCGTCGGGCATTGTGAACGCCTTCCCTGGAACATGAACCACACTAAAGGCAAAGAGCTGAAGGAACGCAACCCACCTAGTCATAGGGGCGTTTGGCAGCTTCAGCGAATTGATCATCTGCGCCAGAGCCTCCGCGTCCACCAAGAGTTCGAAATTCACCCCCCAAAGCAAATTCTGCAGCCTCCGCACAATCTTGGAGACCCCGCACAGTTCCAACTTTGGTTGCAAATACCAACTCTCCGTCGCGGTGAAGGTTACGGATTCATAAAGAACCGGCCTATCCTTACCATCCTCCTCCTGCGTCAGAACTCCTCCCACGCCAAGTTCGCTAGAGTTGACGGCCAGGCGGATCCCTCCCAAATCATAGTTGAGGTCCCGGAGGACGATGTCGCGCCCCACAATCTCCTTGAGCCTTGCAAAGGCAGCGTCACACCCCGCCGTCCACTCCCATGCCGCACCCTTACGCGTCAGTGCCCGCAGCGGACTCGCCACCTCCGCGAACCGCTCAATGAACATGCGGAAGTAGCTGCACAGCCCCAAAAACTGGAGGATATGCGAAGGCGTCCGTGGAGTCAGCCATTCGAGGACTTTGTTCCTTTTCTTCTCCGCAATCCTCCGGCCATCGGCGCCCACCACATGTCCCAGCACCTCCAGCGCCAAAACGCAAACCGCCAACTTACTCCCCGACACCGTAAGCCCCGCCTCCTCAATCCGGAACAAGATCCGCTCCAACGTCCTCGCGTATTCCCAGACAAAGCGGCGAATCCTTGGGGCTTCCTCCAACACCGCGCCCCCGTAGTCCGTTTTTGGCCCCTTGATCCCCGCATCGTCAATGAAGATCAGAGCCCCCTCCGGGATGTCGTCCCGTAGTATCCACATCATCTGAGCCTGGTAAACTGCCACCGAGTTTGTCGCGCCCTGCGGCAGCCGCGTCAGCTGCATTCTTCCCAGCCCTGTTTCAAACGCGGTCAACAGCCGCGAATCGGGGTGGAGCTCCCGCTGATCGTACCCCCCCATCACATCAACCAGTCCGTAACACGCGCGCCCCGCCATTGATTCCAAGAACTTGTCCACCCGCGACGGCAATCCCGCGTCCCGGATGGTGAATGAATTCAGCTGCTGCAGGTCATGGACAATCCTCAGCAACTTCCCGTCCTGTTTAACAACCGCAAAGATCGGGCTAGAGTAGCTCGATGTGGACTGCTTGTACAAACCCGTTCTAATGCGCTCCCAGACCAGCTCCAGAAAGGGCTCCCGCACGGTCCAAGGGATCGGAATTGGCTTGATTTGCCAGGGTTAGTGCGGCACCGTGGGGATTACGTAGGGGTCGCCAATCTCTCTTTTCAACAATCCACGCTTGTCCGGCCCAAAGGCAAGGGCCTTCTTGCGAAGCACCAATACCGATGCCAGCAAATCCTTCTCCTCCGCACTCAACCACCCCGCCGGCCCAAAGTTAAGCGCCTTGATCCTTTCATCCGTGATCCGCGCCGACCGGGTTACCCACCCCAACGTCTTCAATGGACTTACCCAGGGATCCCAAGACCAGATGATCGGTCTCAGGGGCCCGTTCAGCCCCTGCGGCATTGGTTCGTTCCGAGGCCGGACCTTTCGCGCCACAGGCTTATACCGCCCCGCGTTACACCTAACCATCCGCACGCGTCCTTTGTTGTTGTTGTGGATCCTGGCAACAATCAACCCACGGCTTTTGCCTTTGCTCACGAGCGTGGCACTATGGTAGGGTTTTTGAAACGCGGTACCTCCTGGTGACGCATACTGAGGAAAAGAACTTACTTCTGCCACCCGCGCCCTCCGCGCGCTTCCCTCCCCCCCTTGCTCCTCCCTAGTTGGCTGCCCGCGCGAGACCGGAGCCTGTCCCGCGCGGTTGCCGCGGTCGACTAGGCAAAATCCCCCGTGAGGCGGCCCTCGCAGCCGTTCCCCCCGTCGGATTCCGTCTCCTCACCAGCCGCCACCGACCGCACCCAGTTCCCTTTCCTGTGGTTGGAGATTGTTGTCTCAAACCTGGCCCCGGACGCGTCCTCTACCGTCAGCGCCTCCATCCCTTCCTCCTCGTTGAACGCCATCCGGGCCCGGAACCCAAACATAAACGGTCGACCCAGGATCACGTTGCCGCACTTGACCGAAAGGAATGACAGCGGCTTACGGACCTTTGCAACCTCCACCTTCTCTCCTTCCACCACCCCGTCCACCCAACACTCAACACCGTTGAGCACCCGCAATCCCATGGCGCACTTCCTCTGGACCAACCCCAACTTGTCCACCAATTTTGACGGGAGCAAGTTAACCATCAACCCGCTGTCCACCATTGCCCACACCTTCCAATCTGCGATCTTCATCAAGACGTAGGCAAGCGGGACCAACACGGCCTTGGGTGGGCACAACTCGCATTCCCCCCCTTCCTCCGCTGCGTTCACACGCTGCACCGTCGCCAGAACCCTGCCGCGCCCGTACTCCCTTAACGCCTGCACCATCTCTTTGAAAACCACCGGAGAGACCGCGGCCAGCTCCCGTAGCATGAGAGGGACCGGCATCTTGCTCCCCATCACCCGCCGCACCACTTCCGCGGCCTTCCTTCTCCCTCCGGAGCCGGCCGACGGCGTGTCGCCCAATGGTCCTTGCGCACCAGTCTTTGGGGCTTGAGTCGTAAGCCGCTCCTTCACGTCTACCTCCATCTTCTCTGACAAGATTTTCTCGTCCGCCCCCAACTCCCTAACCTCCGCCTCCACTTGCGGAGCTTGCCATGTGCCGGGCCCGGTGACGATTCCAAGCGACACCCGAGCGGCCCCTGCAGACTGCACTCTTGCCCTGACCTGGTCCAATGGGGACAGGTGGTTGGGCCCAAAACTTACCAGCTCACCCGTTGGAAATATGAAAGTCAATCCGGACGCGCGGACCAATCCCCCGTCCATATCCCTTGTCAACTCTGCGCAACCCAACCTCCAACGGCTCCTGTCACCACAATATGTGCAGATTTGGGCCGTGAACCCTCCCAAGGGTCCGCTACCAGGCCAAGGACCCGCCACCACGTGGGGCGGCTCATCGCGCCAAGGAGGCGGGGGCGGAGCCGTTGACTGGATTGTTGGCTGGGCCGTGGGCTGTGCCGCGGGCTGGGCCGTTACCCAATTGAGGAGTATCCGCAGATCCTTCAACATTTCCGTCATCTCATTCACCGGTACCTCCATTGTACCCGGCCAACTTGTTGTGGATGGGCCCGCGTGTAGTTCCTGCGTTGGAGGCGGGGCTGAGGAAGCCGCTGGTCTCTTTGAGGCTGACAGGAACGCCCTAGCCGTGTCCTTGATCAGTTCCTCCAGATTGATCTCGCTCTCTACCACCCCGTTGATTGCTCTCAGGTCCGGGAGAAGGATGACACTCTGGTCCACCAACCGCGATACCATCCCATGCTCAAAGAGGTGCCGCCGAACCCGTGCGCAAAGTTGTGGTGTGAGCCCACCCAAGAACGCCCGTTTCATCGCTCCAGTCTGACCCGCCACCACCTGGTTCTTTGCTAAATAACTATAGATACGGTCAAACAGAGATTTGTACTCGGAAAAATTGTTCCGCGTCCGCACTCCACCTTGCAAGATTGCATCCGCCGCCGCCTGCTCAAAATCTGTTTCCCGGAAGAGGGGTTCTTGCTTTCCCCACCTTGCCATCATCTTGCCCCAGAGCCTAATCCACTCCCGAGCTTTGTAACCGGCCATATCCTCCACATCCCGCAGCTTACTTTTGTCCGTGATGAAGAGAACAACGGTGCCAACCTTGTCCTTGCCCGTCGCGTTTTTGGAGTCCGCGATATCCTCAAACCTCGCAAGAAAACGCCCAATATCGGCAGTGTCAAACCAAAGATGGTGAAATTTCTGCGGCCTAAGCCATACCCGCCGTGGGGCCTCGGCCGCCTCTGAAGGCTCCGACTGAGGGGGGGCGAAGCCGCCGGTCCAAGTGCTTGGAGGTGGGGGAGGTGTTGGTCCGCCGACTCCCGCCCGGGGGGGAAATGAGGGCGGATTGGTCGATCCTGGAGTAGTTATTGGCAACATCGCATACGCTATCTTTGAGAGACTGAGACAAAAGGTGACTTCCCGGCCAGACCCCCAGATGTGGAAACTTAAGAAGGGTCACCTTTGCAAGTTGTCCTGAGTTCCGGAAGTTATTGGTCTAGCATCTGTAAGATGATTGGGCGCGATGAGTTTTAAGAAGGGAGAGTGATGTTATGATGAAATTCCTTCCTCATCTTCCTTTTTCCTTCCTTCTCCTCCCGTAAGGTGATGATGATCCTCCCCAACCCGGAGTTGAGGGTGAGGTCTTGAGTCCTCCCCCTCAACCCTAGCCTAAGTACAACCACAAACAACAAGAAAGAGTGATGAAATACAACCCTAAGCCACAGAACCCTAGCCCAACCCTATCCCTCCATCCCTCGCCATTACCCGCGCCCTTTGGTATTAACGTAGCCCGGTTTGTCCTTCTCATGGCGCAGCCCTCCTCCGCGCCCTACTTGGAGCCCCCCGTGTTTCCGTCCGCGCCGTCTGCGGATCCCGCGATGTGCGGGTTGGCCCACGCTTATGCCCGCGCGGCCTCCCCAGCGCGTATAGCCCATGATCGCCCCGCCCTTGCCTTCCAGACTAGCCACCCGCAAGCTTGGTTGGGCCGGCTCCATCACTTGGTCTGCTTCTCCTGGGCGGGTCGCGGCCCGGCGCCTCCAAAGGTAGGCCCAACCCATACCTGGTGCTGAGCCCCGCAGCCCCTACTGCTGAGCCCGCAGCAGGCACTTCTGAGACCGCGCGCACGCCAGATGCTGAGCCTGACCTACCCAACTGCTGAGCGCGCAGCCCGCGACGCAGCTCTCAATCCGGGGTTATAAATACGGCACCACAGCGGTCGGTCAGGGAAGGGGGGATCTGACCACCCCCTTGCCCAAGGAGGTGGCGGCGCCGGTCGCAAGATTAGCAACTGGCAGGTGGGGGGGAATTCATCACCCCTCCAACATTGAGCAGTTGAGGCAACCAAGCAAAGGGGCGCTCTCCCCCCCCCTTTACCAAGGGGGAGGAGCAATGGGCCTGGGGGGACCTGATCACCTCCCAGGCCAACCTTCTTGACAATGCCCTGGGGGTATTGACCCCCAGGGCCCCTGGTGAGGGGATTTGACCGCCCCCACCAGGGATTTGAGAGAAAGAGGGGGGGGACAGCATGTCTGCTGGTCACACCCCCCCCCATGTGAGTCTGAGACCGGACCCAGGTGTGCCCTGCCTCCCACCTGGCCCATTTGAGGGGCCAGGGGCTGGCTGCATGAGGCAACCAGCCCGTAAAAAAGGTAATGAGGTCATCATGGCTGGTTGTAACAGACAACCAGCCAAGGGGATTGAAAAGTTAAGGGGCTGGTTCAGCCCCATTGAGGTGGAAACACCAGAAATAACCAGAATAGGCTGGTTGTAAGGGTACAGGGACTGATGCCATGTGGGATGATGTAGTCCAAACCAAGTAACAAGGCCAGTAGAGCCTGTAGATCTCTTTTGGGGCGGAAAATTTGCCTTTTGGCTTGTTGTATCATGGGCTCAAAAGAGGCCAATTGTTTGTACTTAAGGAGCTCTTCTCCCTGCTGTTTTCCATCCATTCATTCATCATTCCAATCAAATTAATCCAACATGTTGCCCCATTGTGAGATCCCCATTAGCCAATATTGACACCCAGTGTCCAGCATTTCTTTTGCTTTAAATACTTCTCATTTGCCTTAGCTAATTGCTGGCCATAATTCTAACAAATAGGTCCCATCAGATCAGGATGGAGTTCTTGGAAGGTTTGGTAAGCAGCTGAGTGTTTATTTCTGAAGGATCCTCTGGTAACTTTTCCAAGGGAACAAGATTTACATTTGGAGTCTAGTTTGATAGGAATATTGAGTTTATTTCTAATTTAAATATAGCTGGCATTACCAAGAGCTTTGTTTATGTACTTGCTATTGGAAAGATGGCATTCAAGTTTTAGTTTTGGGAGTTGAATGATGGGGATGTTTTTTAGGTACCTCCCTTCTAGAAAAATAAGATTATCTTTAAGTATTTTGAAAGAGTTCTTCTCAAAGGAGATATTGTAGCCATCTAATAGGAGACATCTGACAGACAGTAGATTGGCAGAAAGATTGGGAACAATAAATGCATTTTTAAGAGCAAGACATTCTTCATTTCCTTTTATGTTGACCATTCAAGTTCAAGTGATATCCAGGGTTTCTTTGGATGATCCAGCTTTGACAATGCCTATTTCTTTATATTCAATTTTCACAAAGGCATTAGGATCACACAAAATGTGAGAAGATGATCTGGAGTAGAGAACAATATTGGTCTTGTGAAGGGAGTTGATCTTTGAGAAGAAAAGACTGACAGCAACAACCTGATTGTCTGTGTTCTTTCTTTTAAGGTCTTCTTTGCAAATATTGTGATGGAGTGCCCAACAGTTTGACGGGGAATGGTAGGAATTTGAGTTGTGTTTGCCTCCGCTGCATTTATGAACAGGCATCCTTATCCTTTGGGTTTGAAGAGCTGTAAGAGTAACCTTATTCTCTTCCTTGTTTATAAGGTTTTTGGCAAATATTTGTAGGTGTTCAAGTACCAATTCAGGGGTGATTTCTATCCCCGCATGAGTGATCTGTTGCTTAAAAATCTTGAGAGAACTGGGAAGTTGGTGAAGAAGCATATAAGCAATTATATCTCTGGGCAGGACAATACCAACCTTGTGGAGACTTCTGATGGCAATCTTGGCCAAGGTAATGAAGTTTGGAATGTTGTTGAGATAAAAATTGAGATCTTGGAGGTTAGTGAAGACAAATCTTGGTTGGCAGACTCTGATGAAGCAAAGTGTTGCATGATGGCCTTCCAGATGAGCTTTGCATTTTTCTTGTTTTTGAAGGTGATAACATTAGCATGTACTGATAGATCAAGTTTGGAGTTGAGGATAGATCAAATGTAAATCTCATCTTTGAAGGAGAGGGGAAGGTTTTCTGAGCAGAGAGTTGCACAAGTTCCTTTAATGTCTAGAATATTTTTGACCCAATCTCTCCACATTGAAAATTTTTCCATGGTAAGCATGGGAATAGATTCCATGGCAGTTTTTAGGATTGTTTGGAGAAGGGGATTGTTTGACTGGAAATCATCTTGGTTCATTTTTGTTGGCGTAGGTTCAATAGTTCAATCCAATTGGTAATTTGACTGTTAATTGTGAAGAAAAATTTAAGATTTATTTAGAGGTAAAACCAAGATGATATGACAGTCTTAAGATCAGGGACAATGAGTTATGAGTAGTGAGTTAGACTAGAAGGATACAAGATTAGGATTACATCTAACGTTATCTCCTCTGGAGAACAAAGGGAAAAGTCAGTCAATGAGAAAATCAAAGGAGAAAAAGGAAAGAAATGAACAAGGGGAGGATCAAAATAAAAAGGATTTGACTTCATACCAAATAACCAAAAGATGCGCATGGTCAATCACAAGAGGGAGTATATGAAAGTGAAGCTCTTGAGGAATTGAAGGGGAAGGATGATGAGGAGAAGTTTTGGTCTGATGGTCAGGTTAGGTAAGGTTGAGTTGATCGAGGGGTGAAAGATTGATGAGAGAAGAAAAGAAAAGAGGAGAAAGAGGAGTGAGTTGA
>CM062624.1:28910928-29057031 GCA_025617555.3 Puccinia polysora
ACCACCATTAAAAATAAAAAAAATCCGCTTATTTTAATGATAAGAAATGTCATAGTTACCTGGAAATACATGGGGTTTTTCAAATGAAGTATTTAAAGGCTTTCACCACCTCAACCACACATCATTCTGCATCTTCAACCCTGGTTTCAACCTCTGACCTCATTGGAAAAATTCTACCTCCAACCTCATCCAAAAAAATTGATTCATTGCTCTCATCAATTCATCACTCTCACCCTTTCATTGTTGTCCTCATTGCTTTATCACTCTCATCACTTTATCATTTCATCACATCCTTACTCTCATCCTTCATCCCTTCATACCTCTTACTCTTTTCAAATGGCCCCTCAGGAAACCTCCCCCCACAAGTCCACGCATCAATCCAATAGACCAAAGCAAAAATTATCAAGGAAGTATAAATCAAGCAATCCTCCCCCATTGGCTTCCAAAGGCTCAAGTCAGCTCAAGAGAGCTGATCACATTATTCTGGTAAACTGGCTCCAAATTCCCTCAAACTATGACGCTTGTTTTGGATCCAACAACAAAACACAAGTTGGCCAACTTCTATCCTCTGAGCTTAATGGTGGTCTCCTGATGGCCAATGAACTGAAGAATAAAAGAAAATTTAGGCTGGATTTTTCATCCAAACAGATGCGGGAGAAATTCAAGAACTATCAAGCAAAATACAAAAAGGCCCACTCAATGTCAATCTACACTGGCTTTGGAATCACCAACTAGGATAAAGCCAAGGGAATCACTTTGGTGGTTGATAAGTTGGACTAAATTTTTCCTTTTTATATCAAAATGGATGAAGTCTTTGGAAAAAAGGCCAACACCACCCCTCTAGCTGCTTTTGATGCCCAAAAGTCCAATTCAGTAGATGCTGAAGACTTGGCTGTGGATGCTCAGCCTAAAAATGATGATACCAATAAAACCTGTGAGTGGCCCCAATCCAATTTTGAGAAGGATATTCCAAAAGAACCAGCTCCAATAATGTCTACATCAGCATTGATAAATGATTAAAACCCTTCCTTGGACCCCTTACTTCCTCCTTTGGATTGCTCTTTTTCTGGGGTGGAAGAACTTCACAACTTGGCCAATGAGGAGAAATTTATTCCACTATCTCCATTAAAATCAACATCTGTTCAAGTAAGGAAGCAAGTTATTTTCTTTTCTGTCTGGTTAATCCTGACTGATTTTAAATTGGAAAAAAACAGCAACATCCATTTCTGAATGGCCAAAACCTCAAGCCAATGGGGCCTCCAACATTGCCTTAAAATTAGAGTGATGATGTTCCCACACAAACCTCCTCTGCTAAGGGAAAGCAAAAGGCCTCAAATTCCATCAAAATAAAACCCAATAGCCATCAAAAGAGGAGAAACACTACCAATTTTTCTGGCTTTTAAGTATCATGGAGAAGCAAGATTCAAGTAAGTGAATTGATTGAATCTCTTTGCTTTCAAGATAAATCTCATTCCTATTCCCCTCCAAAAAACAGGAAGATCACAAATTAAATCTGAAAAAATTCAATTTGAAAAGGAGAAGTGGCATTTTAAACTGGGTATTGATTTTAAAAATCAGAAAGCAAAGAGTTTGGCTAATCAACCAAAATTGGATGCCAAGTGGAAATTGAAACAGGCAGATCAGCATTTTCAAAAAGAGTAAAAGAAGAAGTATCAAAAAAAAGAGAGACTGAAAACAGAGAGGGAGAAACTAGCAATGGAAAAAAAAGATAGGTTATCAGTAGCCATGGCTTTTATTGGTAGCAGTAGGATAGTGGAAGAAATACAGGAAATTAATTGATTGCTTGGCTTGTAAAATATTTGCTTTGATAAAAAATTTAAAAAGAAAACTAAAGAAATTATTTTCAAATACATCAATTTTTGAGCCTATTTTTGACCCCACCATAAAAAAATGATTTTTATTTTTATTTACATTTTTTTTTCTAGAGTATATTTTACCACTTTTCATCTCTTTGCAAGTTTTCAGAGTAGTCTTCTTAATTTCCATGGAAATGTCCATCCTTGTATGGGTGGCATTTTCTGCAGAAGGAAAGTAGAATGCTAGTACTTGTTGGCTACCCAAATCATTTTAAACACATCTTTTTATTTGAAATCAATACCAAAACCTAATTCAGGAAAAAAAATTGGCCATCAGATATTTGGTATTCTTCCTTGTTGTAAATGATTTTTCCATTAGATTTTTTGGTTGGAACTTTCACGCTTCAATTTTAAGGGTTTTTGTCATCTCCCCTTCAACATATCCTTTTCCTCAGTACCATCTACCTCAGTCCATAAAGCGTGACACAAATAAAGCACAAAATCAATGGTGCCTTCTGCTTACTGCCTCTGGCTTGCATAAAAACCTTCCAATCTTGGTAACTGACTCAGTATATACTTGAAAATCTGGCAGTTAACTCAAATACTGGTTGACCATCCATTCAAGCTTTGATCTTCTACGCTCAGAATTCCATCCTTGGTCACGCACTCACACTAGTTTGCACTCATGATAGCCACACCAAATGTATAGTTTTGAAATATACTTGTCCCTCACCCTGCATAAGCTGAATCTTCACATTTTCTTCTTTCCTGTATCATCTATTAGGTCCTTGTACAATCATATTATATTGTCTCCCACCTATTATAAAAACTTTTACACAACTTTAATGTTATTTGATGTTCCCATTACATTCCTGTCATTCATTGCCTCACCACTCTCTAGCTGTTGTTGACCCTCCATTGGGTTGTATCTAGTCACCTTCAGATTACCTTATAAAGGCTCCATTGCCTGCTTGAAGATTGTCTCCTCAGTTAGTTAATTTCATACCTTCTCACATTTTCTAAATCCAGTCATCACATTGGGATTGGATTTAGTTAATTTTCATTGGAACACTTCCTGCCTCTTGCTGTTTGTTGAGCCTCCAAATCCCAAGTTTGCAATTTGCAGTTAGCCTTGCCACATTTCATTTTCCCTTGCACTCAGCCGTTCCATTTGCACTCACAATCATCTAAGATTGCCCTATATTATATGGGCTGGTTGTGTGACAGTAAATTAAATAACTCAACTCCTCTATTGTAGTTTCCCAACCTATAATTGATTCTTGTTTTATGATTTAATTTACTCACTAAACCGGGAACACTTCCCTCACCCCTTATAATGATGATATTGATTGGGCAGGGAGACCCAGTGGTTCACTGGATTGACAGAATTTAGATCCTGTTCCTCCTTCCAAATCTCCTTTGGTTGAACCTCTTGATGATCCCCTTGCTCCTCAACTGGAAGCTCCGGTGGATCCTCTCAAAGAAATGGAAGATTCCAAAAATTCCTCCAATGAAACCTTGACTTGTGGTAGATCAAGGGTTTGCACTAGTGCTCCCAAGACCAAAGCCTCAAACTTGCTCTCAACCTTGATCCAGGATCTCAATCAAAATGCCTCACAATCTGGACCAAGCGGCCCTAGTTTCCCTACTCCAGGCATGAAGCAGCCCAATCACTTTACAGGGGAACATTAACATAAGCTTAGATCCTACCTACAGTCCTGCAAAATCATTTTCTCAAAAAATCCCAACAACTTCCCTTCCAATAGACATAAAGTTCTATATGCGTCTTCATTTCTAGGGGGAAGAGCCTTGCGGTGGTTTAAGCCCTATCCTGAAGAATTATCCAATACTAGTCCCACTTGTATCCTTAACAATTGGGAAAAGTTCAAGCAACAAATTTTTACCCTGTTCAGCAACCCCAACAAAGTGCAAAACACAAAATACAAACTTAATAATCTAGTTAAGAAAGAGAATAGTAGAGTTTCTGTTTATATCTCCCAATTCCAAACCTTGCAGTCTCACATCCAACAGAAAAAGGCAGCAATTTAATTTAAATTTCAAAAAGTTTTACCAGGACACATAATTGAAAAGCTTGAAGTTGGGGGACAAAAGACAACCTGCCTTCAGCAGTTAATCAATTTGATTATTGAGCTTGATAATGGCTATCATGACAGAAAATTCCCTTGGAAAAACAAACATGGATTGTCAAACTTGGCTCCAAAGGCAGACAACTCTTCAAAGCAAAATTTGAAGAACCCAAAACACTCTCAACCAAAGCCAACCTCAAACTCAAACCCAAAGGGGAAAGCCGTTGCCAAAAATCTGAAATTCCAGAACAAGGAAACTGGGATGCTCCAAAGAAAGGGATGGAAAAGGAGGGAAAAGGAGGGGTTATGTATGTATTTTGGGGGAAGAAATGATATCAATAGTGGTGCAAAGTGGCTAAACAGCCAAAAAAATAGCTTGTAGTTTTTCTAATGCTTGCAATGAAAACTACACATTATCTAAATTGCAGAAAGTCAATCTTTGCACTTGCAATCCACTTGGTGCTCCAAGTTCAAAATTTTTCCTCTGCAATTCTGACAATACTCCTTATCATTTTTTACTCAATTCTGGTGCTAAGGTTCCTTTTATAATTTCATCTTTTGTAATTTAATCTTTTGCCACTTCTGAAAAACTTAGACATTCCAAGATAGATAAGTTTCCCATCTATTTAGTAAGTAGTGCAACCAAACCATCTCATTAGGTTTCAAAAAGGCAAAATGGACCTTCAACTTTTCCAATTTCCACAACTTCAAATGGGATTTATTTTTCTTGGATATTTCTGGAATGGAAGACCACATTCTAGGCCATCACTTCCTATTTTACTGGAATTTGGATGTGAATTGGCAAGAAGTAGTAATTAACCTTCAGAGCTTGCAACCCCAGGAAACTAACCTTTCTGTCAAACAGGAATTAAAAACCCTACCTGACACTGTCATTGATTTGGATGAAAACTTTCTTCCAGGAGATTTTCAATATACTGAACTTCATTCCCAATTTCTGTCTTAAGATTTAGGAGCTATTTCTTATTTTTCCAACTTACCTCTTTCTATTTTATTCAAAGAGAAACAGGCACCTACCAAAAGTTGTATTTTGAGATCCCTAATCCTCTTGCATTGTGCAATCACTTCAAATCCGGTGCTCAAAGATGAAAATATCAAGATTTAGAAATCATTTGAGAGTATTCACCTTTGGTTTACCATGATTTTTCTGATGTCTTTTAAGCTTTAAAAGCAGATAAAATACCTACTTCCCGTTCTTATGATCACAGGATTGAACTTACTGGCCCACCTCTGGCACCTAGAACAGTCTACTCTCTCTCAGAGCAAGAATAAACCAAACTTCAAGAATAAATTGTGGAAAATGTATTGAAAGGATTTCTTCAACCACACAATTTGAATACTGGATTGCCCGTCCTTTTTTTTATGAAGAAATACAGTGGCCTGTGCCTTTGCATGGACAACAGGAAACTGAACCAGGTAACCCAGAAGAATGCATATCCGGTACCGCCTATGTTGCACCTCCTCATTCTCTTCTATGGGGCTGCTTATTTCTCAAAGTTATACCTTCAAGGAATCTATAACCTGATTTTCATTGCAAAAGGTCATGAGTATTTGACTGCAATGAGAACACAGTTTGGCAGTTATGAGTATACAGCCATGCCTTTTGGCCTCTGTAACGCTCCTTCCACCTTTCAACATTTTGTCAATGATATTTTTTCTGACCTTGTAGAGAAATACCTTGCAGTGTATCATGAGGATAAACTTTTCTACTTGAAAACTCTTCAGCATCACATCAAAAATGTTCAAGAGGTCCTGCAGCAACTTCAAAAGAATAACCTGTTCACAAAAGCCTCTAAAGGCAAATTTCATACCCATTCCATTCAGTTTTTAGGTGTCATAGTCTGGCAGGAAGGACTATTTATTGACCCAGCCAAAAGCCAACGCATACTGGACTGGCATGCACGTTCTTCCATCAAATCTCTTCAAATTTTCCTTGGCTTCAGTAATTTTTACAGTAGTTTTATTGAGCATTATTCCAAGGAAACTGTGAATCTTACTAAACATCTTCTGAAAGACAAATATCTTTTTTAAGAGATGAAGCTGCTTTGGAGTTTGAAGCTCTAAAGCAAACCTTCACTACTTCTCCAATAATTGCTCATTTTAACAAGCTAGCTTGCACTATTGTGGAAACAGACTAAAGAAACTATGCAATTGCAGGAGTAATCTTGCAGTTTTCTTCCACTTCCTCTTTCTTTCATCCCGTAGCCTTTGAGTATTGAAAACTGCTCTCTGCAGAGGTTAATCATGATATTCATGACAAGGAAGTTCTTGAAATTTTTTACTGCTTGAAAAAATGGCGCTCATAACTTTTGAGTCTCATGGAACCCTTTGAAGTTTCAACTGATCACAATTCTCTTAAATATTTCATGAGCTCAAAAGTCCTTACATGCAGACAGGCATGTTGGGCCAAATACCTCCCAAGTTCAACTTTACAATCACATAAATCCCCAGAAAACAAGCAGTATTCCCTGATGCTTTATCATTTTGGGACAACAATTAACCAGGGGGAGGGGGGGCAGGGGGAGCACTTTTTCCAAAAAAGACCCTTAAAACTTTAGAACACTCTTCTCTAATCAGTGTGCCAAACTCAGTTCAATCATCACTCACCTTTGAGACACGGCTTTAAAACTTCAACAAGATTTACTTGACAAACTCAAGTGTATCAAAATTTGCAAGAGTGCAAAATTATTAGATAGTGACTATAGTATTGATGAAAATTACTATTTAGTTTAAAAAGATTGTATAGTAGTACCCAATAATACTTGCATTAATTTAGATATCTTCAAGTCTTGTCATGACTCTCCACTTGCTGGTAATCATTGGCAGGATAAAAACTACCAATTGATTGCACAAGACTTCTATTGGCCTGGTATGAACAAGGAAGTAAAAGAAAATTTTAGTGCATTCTATGATTGCAATCATAACAAGTCCTTGAAACACCAGAAGTATGGGCTGCTCCAACCACTTCCAATCCCGCCTATTCCTTGGCATTTGTTGTGAATTGAGTTCATTTTGAAATTACTAATTTATAGTGGTTAAGATGCTATTTTGGTAGTATTAGATTGCTTCTCAAAGATGAATTTATTTCTTTGCAGTACTGTGACTGCCTCTTTGGAAGATCTAGCTAATTTATTCATAGAATATTTATTTTTGAAACAAGTTCTTCCCAATGATATAGTTAGTGATCGTGAATCTTTGTTTGTCTCTAGCTTCTGGACCTTGCTATGCCAACATTTGATGATCACTTGGAACTTATCAATGGCTTACCACCCGGAAAAATATTGGCAAACCAAGCAAGTTAATCAGATTCTAAAACAGTATCTTTAAATTTTTGTTGCCTATCAACAGGAAGACTGGTTGCAATGACTCCCATTGGCCAAGTTTGCCTACAAAAGCTCCACTCATTCCTCAAACAAACAGTTTCCCTTCCAGAATCATTATGGTAGAAACCCAACTTTTGTTTCTATTCACACAGAATCTTCTGAATCCACTACTGGCTACCTTACTCAAATTTAATCCCTTCAATTGAAACTCCAATCAAACCTTGAAGAAGCAAACCAGAACTAAAAGGAGCAAGCAGACCAACTTTGCACTACGGCACCAACCTTGGCAGTAGGAGATCAGGTATGGCTTGACACTTGCAATATTTGCAGTAATTGACCAACCAAAAAAATCTCTGAAAGAAAACTTGGCCCCTTCAAAGTTGAATCAGTCATCTCTCCCAACTCTTTTAAACTTACCTTACCTGAAAAATGGGAAGGTATCCACCCGGTCTTTCATGTGCCTCTCCTAGATCCAGCTTGAGTTCTATACCAGGGAAAGACACATACCCCTCCTGAACATTTCAATGTCCAAGAGCATGGAGAGTGGAAAGTAAGCCCTATTCTTGATTCCAGGTTACGCAAAGGAAAACTTCAATAACTTGTCAAATGGACTGGCTTCCAGTCCAAAAAAGATTGCGCCTTGTGGGAACCAGCCCATCACCTTTGAAATTCTCCTGATTTTGTTTGAGATTTCCATGCAAAATACCCTTGAAAACCTTGAAAATCTTAATTCCATCCCTTCCAATACCATTCCACATTTAAATCTATTCCATCTCATCCAATCCAATCACCCTTTTCATTAGATTTCCTCTTTTCATTTCCTTTTCTAAAATTTTTTTATTTTCTCTTATTGAAATTATTTGATTTTATGTTTCCAAGTAATAAAATGCTTATCTCTCTCCCAAAAAAAAATTATAATAATAA
This sequence comes from Puccinia polysora, assembly GCA_025617555.3. NCBI lineage: Eukaryota > Fungi > Basidiomycota > Pucciniomycetes > Pucciniales > Pucciniaceae > Puccinia > Puccinia polysora. The sequence goes on from CM062624.1 coordinate 28,919,098, forward strand.
AAATAATATTATAAATTAAATAATATTGATAAAAATTATAAAACACATAAAAAATTTACAAATTTTCCTTCATTCCTTTTTCTGCCTCCTACCAATTTTCCGTTAACTGCATTATCAACAATTTAAGTTCATCCAGATCTTCATTGTTTATAATCCCCAACATCCTTTGCAAGACCAGGGCCTGCATAAATGAATGTTTCTAGAAGATCTCCTTGCACTTTGCAGTCTGAGCCCTCTTTGGTTGGGCATTCCATTCATCATCCTCCAAGAACTCTTCATAGGATCTCCTCCTTTGAACTTTCAACAAACCTTCTCCAACATTTCCAGTTAGGTGCCTTTCATCAGTATTGACAGGCACCACGACTTGCAATTGGTTCCCTTTGCTTTGGCCTTCCATCCCATTTCATTCCACTCCATCCTTTTCCACCTTTCCTCCAATCCCTGCCTGTTTTCTTGCCTCTTTTCCTTCTCCCTCTCCATTCCATCCATTCCCTTCAGTTCCTCCCTCTTGTCATGTTTCATTTCCTCCTTCAGTTTCATTTTGCTCTTCCCTTGTCTCCTTGATTGTTGCCAAAACTTTTTCTTCACCTTGCACTTCAATTTGCACTTTGGAATTCATTTGGATTTCTTGAAGCTTGGTTGAAGGCTCAAAATATGGTGGTGGTAGTGTATCTTTGGAACCTTGGTAATACTCAGAAGGACATCAATTATATCATATTAGTTTTTTATTTTTGCTCATTCAGTTGGTCTCTAGGCTTAATCACCTGGATTCTGTATTCGAAGGAATTCAATCTCTGGTACTGGTGGGATGTGATAGTTCACATGCGGAGCAGACCTTTTACTTTGGACTTCACTAGTGGATTCCCCTGGAGTATCAACCAATGGCTTGCTATTTAAAGGAAATGTGAAAATGACTTTTCAAAGCCAGCATTGCTCTCAATTGCCTCAGAGACCCCAGGAAGTGGTACCAGGGACACATCTTTTGTTTTGACAAATGAAGTTTTGGCAAAAACAAGAAGAAGATGAAAAATATTTAATCAAAAGCTCTATTCAAGCAATGAAGTACAATATTGTTTTAAGGGTATAAAGTAGTAGGTAATGACTCTGAGAATCAATGGAAAAATCATCTTAACACTTGCAGGAGCTTGCATTTTTACCCAGGCAACTGTCACGCTTCAAGGTTAATGGTTATTGTCTTCTCCACTTCAAAATATCCTTTTCCTCAGTACCATCTAACTCAGTCCATAAAGTGTGAAAAGAATAAAGCAAAACATCAATGGTGCCTTCCGCTTACTATCTCTGGCTTGTGTAACAACCTTCCAATATTGGAAAATGACTCAGTATATACTTGTGGATCTTGCAGTTAACTGTAATACCGGTCAACCATCCATTCAAGCTTTGCTCTTCTACCCTTGGTATCATCAACCCTCAGACTTCCAATCTTGGTAAGGCACTCACACTAGTTTGCAATCATGATAGCCACACCAACTTTATAGTTTGCAAATAGAATAGTCCCTTACCCTGCATAAGCTGCATCTTCACATTTGCATTGTCCTTAAATGTCCTTCTTTCCTTCCTCATGTACTACGTCTTTGTACACTCATATTCTATTGTCTCACACCTATGCTAAAACCTTGGAAACAACTGTAATTTTATTTAATTTTACCATTTTGTTCCTGTCATTCATTGCCTCAGAACTCTCTAGCTATAGTTGACCATCCATTGGGTTGTATCTAGTCACCTTCAGATTACCTTATAAAGGCTGCGTTGCCTTCCTGAAGATTTTCTCCTCAGTCAGTTTATTTCATAAATTCTCACATTTGCTAAATCCAGTCATCAAATTGGGCTTGGCTTTTGTTCCTTTCCATTGGAAAACTTCCTTCCTCTTGCTTTTTGTTGAGCCCCCAAATCTCAATTTCACACTTTGAAGTTAGCCTTGCTTCTTTGCATTGTCCCTTGAACTCAGCCTCTCCCTTTGTTCTCATAATCATCTAAGATTTCCCTATAGTATGTGGGGTGGTTGTGTGACAGGAACCAAAAGTTAAAAGGAATAGGAAGAGATGTCACATTTTTCAATGTGGGGAATATTTTAGAAGGAATTTGAAGTGAAGGTGATGTGGGGGGACAGTCAAAAGGAGTGAGCTGGGATCCAAATTCCAATGAAGAGAAAGAGGGGATATTGTTTTCCAGCACTGTTTGATGGTTGGAATTGCGCGCCAGTCTGGCTAATGTTTGAACATGTGGCCTAAACTGTTTCAGAACTTGTCTGACCTAAGGCTCAAAAGAGAAAACTCTTGAGAAGAAGATTGAATATCTGCTTTCTTCAAATACCTTCCAAATATTTCAGAAGGGTAAATCAATTTTTGCAATCCAATTTCCCACAATTTCCCACCCCAAGATCTTGAGGGACCAAAAGTTTTGAAAAACTATTTGCATTTTTGAAGGAAAATTGTGACTGAGTTGATTTCTTTCTTATCTTTCTCAGAGAGTTTATTCAAAGTGAAAAATTTGATTATTGCAACCAGAGCCTCATGATCTGATTGGTGAAGAAATGGAACTGTTTGATCTTCTGTTTGGCCTGTTCAAACTCTTCAGGGGATGGTTTTCAATGGTTTTTTCTTTTTTCAGCAGGGATTGCAGGATACAAATCCAAAGGCCATATTTTTTGCTCAGACCACAAAAACTGGTCATCAATCCCTCCTCTTCTATCTCCAAGGATATTTCAGAATATTTTTATTGAGCCCTCTTTTGCTGATAAGCCCTATTCTTCCCACCTCTATGTATGCTTATAAAATCATTTACTTCCATCTTTTTCCCTCCCATCCAAATACTTCAATTGGGGTGAGTATTAGGAAAGCATTTAAGTGATTGTGTAGCATTTTGAGTTTGGTGGGAGAAGAATTGAAGGGCAGGAAAAATGGAAGTTTTCAACAGAGCAAGGGCTCAAAATATTTTTTGAATTGCATGGAATAAAAAAAGACATTTATTAGTCAGTTCTAATTGAGAGAGATGATAAAAAAAATATATAAAAAATACCAGTCAATCTTCCCCCCAAAAAAAATCAATAAATAAAGGGTCACCCAGATATTTTAATCATCCAGGAGGAGGCAGAGGAGGAGGGGAAGGGGGGGGCTGACCTGGGGAAGGGTGATTGGTGATGGGCAATGGAGGAGCAAGGAAGGGGGGATGGCCTGAGTAGGAGGAGGGGCAGGGGGTCAGAGTGGTTGTTTGATTGGTTTCTAATTGATTGATTTCTAATTGATTGATTTCTAATTGATTGATTTCTAATTGATTGATTTCTAATTGATTGATTTCTAATTGATTGATTTCTAATTGATTGATTTCTAATTTATTGATTTCTAATTGATTGATTTATAATTGATTGATTTCTAATTGATTGATCAATCAATCAATCAGGAGGAGGAGGAGGGGGGCTGACCTGGGGCTGGTTAAGGGGCAATTGGAAATGGCCTGAGGAGGAGGAGGGGCAGGAGGTTAGCCTCATTTATCAGTCAATCAATTGATCAAAGGAGGAGGAGGGCAGGGGGGGAGGTTACTTACCTAGACCAATTGATTGATTGATTGGGAGCAGAAGCAGCAGGAGGAGGAGGAGTGTGAAAATTATGGCCAGCAATTAGCTTAGTGGCAGGAGTAGCATTAATTAAAGCAAAAGAAATGCTGGAAATCTTGTGTCTATAAAGGCTAATGGGCTCTCACAATGGGGAAATATGTTGGAAAATTGATTAGATGAATTTGATTGGATATGGAAAACAGCAGGGAGAAGGGCTCCTTAAGTACAAAAGATTTGCCCTCATCTGGGCTCATTTTACAGCAAGAGAAAAGGCAACCATTCTGCCCTCAAAGGGCTCTAATGGCTTTAAAACAAGATTTGCATGGTTACATACCAAGGCAGGGGCCCAGTTGGCCCAAATCAGCCCCTGTGGCTGGTGGAAATGCCCCTGGTTGGACCAATACAGTCCAACCGGCATGGCTTGGCCCTTTTTTCCCCTACTAACTACCATTCATTGGTTAGTTATGGCTTGGGTGCTTTCCATGAACCCCAGCCTATCACACCAGCCCCTCCTGGGCCAGTGGGTGTGTCACTTACATCAATTGGAGAAGCACCCCTCCAGGGAGGGTGGCTTGGTGCTACTCACACACCAGGGGAGGGTGGCAGTCTGTTGGACATGCATGCCCCCCCTCTAATATCACATTTTAGGGGAGAGGTAATGAAATCCCCCCATGGATGTCAAGTACTGCCATTGCCGCTAAAACCACATTGGTTGCGGTGGAAGTCTCAACTAACATTAGATGGGGAGGGTGATCAGGTCCCCCCCTCATTCTTGGTAACAAAGAGTTACCCTGAGGAGCTGGTCAAGTCCCCCCCAGGGTCATTGCTCCTCCCTCTTGTTAAAAGGGGGGGGGGGGAGATGGCCCCTTGCTTGGTGGGGAGGTGATAAGGTCCCCCCCACTGCTGGTCACCTTTTTGCAACCGGCCTGGTCCTGTTGTTTGCCTCCTTGCAGAGATGGAGGTGAGGCAATGGGCAAGGGGGGAAGAAATATTGCTCCCGCCACTGCTGCCCCAACCCAGGCTGGTCGCAGCAGCCCCTTGCGTGTGGCTGCAACAACCAACAGGGGTGGAGTGACTCCATATGAGTCACTCTGCCCCCCAAAAATGGCCTCACATGGGCTGTTGGGCCCATAAATGGGCCAAACACAAGAAACAGTGGCCCAAGCAGGCCACAACAAGGGAAAAAACTCCAAAGGGCCTTCCCAGCCCAAACATGTCAAATGACTACTTTGGAAGGCCAACCCGGCTGGAAAAGTATATCTAAAATGAACCTTGGGCCAAATAATGACCATCATGGGCCATTTGGTTGGGGTGGCCTATCCATCCCAACGGGCCCATGATGGCCCGTGTACCAAATGAATTATTTCACATGTTTTGAGGCCAGTTTTCCTAAAAATGTGACATCCACACAGGGCTGTATGGTCTGTGTGATTGTCCAATGGGACGTAGAGGCCCACATGTGCATCCCATTTGGATTAAACCTATACATAGCACACACGTGTGAGTGCATACATATTTTAACAAGGAGGACCGGGTGGGAATTTAAGGTGATGGTGGATGGTGAGGAGGAGGAAGGAGTGGAGAAGTGGTTTGGTGAGGAGGAGGAAGGAGTGGACCGGTGAGTTAGTGGGGTGTGGTGGGTGTTTTGGTGAGTTGTGAGGTATGAGGTGGATTTTTTTTGTTTTTTTATCAAAATCCACCAAAAAAACCAACTCAGCCAAGGATTCTTGGTTGTACAACAAAAAAATACTGTTGTTTTATTTTTGACCTATTTAAAAACTGTATGCCACTAATAAAAGTGAGCAAGTGTGAGGAGTAGAATCTGCTCTCTCATGGCAGAAGATGACAGAAAAAATGAGACAGGGATGATTTGAGGAGGATTGGGAATATTTTCTTCAAATATTTTGTCCCATTCATCCTTGATGTTGGCCAGAAGTTTGTGAAGGATTACACAAGTAATAATCCAGTTGATGAGGATTTTCATTTCTTTGGAATTTTTAAGCTTGTTTTGCATTTACCTTAAGCTGGCCCATCTTCCTTTCAGGAATCCTATGGCATGCTCTATCCAAACTTGTGATTGGGAAAGATGATATCTGGAATCAGTTTTGGCTTGATTGTTGGATGAAAAATTGCGGTATGATGGAACCACATATTCCCCGCTAGCATAAGCTGAATTGGCCAAAAGGTATTGATCCTGCCCAAAATAGTTCTCTGGTTGTTGGGCAATCCACATTCAATTGAAAACATATGAATTGTGAGAATAAACTGGAAGGCCAGCATGGAGGGATATGAACTTCTTTTTGTTATCACAAAAATGTTTTAGTGCCACAGAGTATCTATAAAAACAGATAAAAAAGATTTTTTCAGTGTGTTATCAAATGATTTGGAAAAGAAATGAATTTATTTCCTTTTTCCAATAAAAATAGTGGTGGCCATCTAGCTTGGGTTTTTGAACCAAGGGTATAGTTGTTCCATCAAAAAAATAAATGCAACCAGGAAAGCCTTGAGTTTCCATTACTTGAGATATCCCCTTGCGTTATTCTCTTGTGGGCCAACAAAGGACTGAGTGAGGGAAAGATAGGATACCAATCATGACTATTTGGGTGTATAAGTCCATTTCTCCGTAACCAACTGAGAATAGCTTTTCTAATCAATGAATTTCTGCTCCATTTCCATTTGATCCCAATCTACAAAGAGCAACGGCCATTTGGATAGCTGGATTGCATTAGAAATTCTGAGAATTGTTCTGGCATATTTGGTGGTCTTCAATTATCTCCAAACTTTTCATGAATGAAGGCAATAAAGTTCAGAAAAGTTGCTTGAAGCTTAAGTTGGGGAGTAGATGAAGCTTTTGACTTTCATAAATAGGGTTATGGAGAGTGTGTCTTTGTGGAACCATTTACCACTTTTCCAATACAGAATTCAAATCTAACAAAGTTGATTCCAAATCAGAGTCTGAATCAGAGTCAAATAATAAAAAAAGTTTAGTCAGTTTTTTTGTTTTTTAAAATTTCTTCTGGGAAGTTTGATTGTACATGTTGAGAAAAATGGTGATATGATGTGGGGGGATGAAAAGATGACGGGATGTTCATGAAGAAATGGAGAAAAGATTTCTGTGATGCAATGGAGATGAGATGTTTATGATGCATGGAGATGGGATTGGTATGGATTGCTGAGGTGGAGGTGTGGATGGGTGTTTTACATGTGGTGGTGCATAAATTGCAGGTTTGATGTTTAAAATCTACCATTTTAATGAAACCCGCCATTTTAAATACACTAGTTAGGGGGTATTTCCATTTCAGGAAACCTCCATTAAAAATGGCAGGTTTGGTAAAAAGAAATGACGGGTTTGCTAACTCTGATACACCCTATCCAATCTTAAAAATCCCCAAAATAATGATATAGATCCCTTTCAATGTTTTTTTGAACATTCTGAAAGCTTAAATCACCAACAGAAAATTAATTCAAAATTCAATGGCCAATTTTGTTTTTCAAATGTAATTTTAAAGGTTTCATGATGCTTCAAAAATTACCAAAGATTTTTCATAAGGGTTTCAGACTCCTAGCTACAGGGCTGCAGCGTCAAAATTTCAAAAAAATGAAATCTTGAAAACCCATGAAATAAAGGATTTTTCTGTGTGAGGGTGAGGTTGCAAAGATGTAAAAATCTGTGAAATAAAGGATTGGGAGTTTGAGAAAAGTAATTCCAATTATTTTTTATTTGGGGAAATGTTGAATTTGCAACCCCCTGCAACCTGTTCACAACCCAAAATGGGTTGCGTGGTGCAATTCATGACCCATTTTGGGTTGCAAACAGCCATTCATATCCATTTGCTACTCAGTTGGGTTGTGAATGGCCGTTTGCGACCCAAAATAAATTTTGAATGGCCATTTGCAACCCAAAATGGGTCTCAAACCGCGCCATGCAACCCATTTTGGGTTGTGAATTGCAAAAAAATAAAAAATTTTAAATTTAAGTTATTTTATTTTATTTATGTATATATATATTTTTGATATTTTTATTTTTAATTTAATTAATTAATTTATTTTATATATATATATATATATATATTTTTAATTCATCTTATTTATTTATATTTATTTATTTATATTTATTTATTTATATTTATTTATTTATATTTATTTATTTATATTTATTTATTTATATTTATTTATTTATATTTATTTATTTATATTTATTTATTTATATTTATTTATTTATATTTATTTATATTTATTTATTTATATTTATTTATTTATATTTATTTATTTATATTTATTTATTTATATTTATTTATTTATATTTATTTATTTATATTTATTTATTTATATTTATTTATTTATATTTATTTATATTCATATTTTAAATTTAATTAATTAATTTATTATTTATTTATTTATTTTTAATTTATTTATTTAAATATTTTTTATTTATTAATATTTTATTTATATTTTTATTTTCAATTTAATTGATTAATGTATTTTTTATTTTTTTTTTAAAAATCAAAACAAGAAATAATAGATAAAGAATACTAAAAAAATGTTAATATATATATATATATATGTAATATGAAAAAAGGTTGCAAACAATAATTGGAAACTCAGATTGGGTGCAAACAGCCATTTGCAACTCCAATGGGTTTCAAACCGCGTTTCGCGCCCATTCCCAACCACAGGGTTGCAAATTTAACATTTCCCTTTTATTATTATTATTTTAGGGTAATTTTAAATTCACAACCCATTTGTGTCATTTACACAACTCAAATGGGCTATGTGGCATGCTACACAAATAAAATCAAGTTTTGTACAGGCTACACAACTAAATTTATGTGTGTAGCCCTCACAAAATGGTTTGGTGTTGTGTGGCACCGCACATGACTACGTTTGATTTTTGTGGGGTTTTACACAAATCAAATGTAGTCGTTTACCCAGTTATAACTGCCTTCCCAGTCAGAAACTTCATGAAAAGTAACCAGAAGGTGCAAAATCTTTTTCCTACAAAGGCTTCTTATCATTCATTTCTGGAGGTGAAAAAAAAAACAGATAAAAAGTTCAATCAAATCTATTAGTTAGAAAAGAGAATTTGTGATATGAGAGTGATATTGGAAAAACAATGGGGAAGTCCCAAGACAACCAGGTAGCCTCAAGAAGTCTCACACAGACCCTGGGATTTATTTAAGTGCAGGTTTGTCCATGCCAACGCATATTTTGAAATCTGAGGATGCAATCAAAAATAAAATTCAGCTTAATGTTCCTAGATAATGATTAATTTGTGATCCACCTAAGCAGAATATTTTTAATCCACTGGCGGTAGGCATCCTTGACATTATTTCAAGATTCCTTGGGTTCCTTTTAAGTTAAATTGTGCTTTGTTTTAAAGCAGCTACCATAGGGGTCTTTGAAGCTTAGCTTATTGGAGTTATGTATTGGCCCCCATTGGTCAAATGGGCTGTGTAGGTCCCTACACAACTCCCAAACAACTGGGGGCTTTGAATTTATCATCACCCTTTTTTTATTTTTTATTTTTTATTTTTCAATTTTTTATTTTTCATTTTCTGTTTTTTGTTTTATAGGGTATTAATCACATTTTCTTCATCTGTGCAACATAACTCCTCCACAGAAAAATGCTTCATTTCATGGGTCTTTCAAGGATTTATTTTTTGATAAATTTTATTCTGCAGCCCTGTAGCTGGGTGTCTCAAACCCTCAAAAAATATCTTTGGTAATTTTTGAAGCATTGGAAAACCTTAAAAAATTCATTCAAGAAATCAAACAATTTGAAAAATTCAAAATTGTCATGGCATTTTTGGATTCTTTTCTTTGCCTTTTTAATTTATTTATTTTTGTGATTTAAGCTCTCAGGAAGTTAAAAAAACAAACAAAGAGATTTTTAAATTTGTTTTTGTGATTTTTTGGATGTATTCTTACACCTTCAAAAATTAATTCAAAAAATAAAATAAAATGAAATAAATTTCTCATGGCGTTTTTGGATCATTTTATTTGCTTCATTATTATTTTTTTTAGTTATTTAAGCCCTCAGAAAGTTGAAAAAACAACCAAAGAGAATTCTAATATTTTTTTAGGGATTTTGTGGATGTATTTTTGGCCTCCAAAAATCAAATCCAACTTAAAAACACTTCAAAATCGCACCAATTCTAATGTTTCTTTTTCACATCTGGCATCAGAGTTTCTCTTGGTTTTTTAAAAAAATCTCAAACAGAATCCAAAGATGAGACTGAGAATTACTCTGAAAAATTTTCACATTTTTTACCCCTCAAAATATATATCACAGTAAAAATAATTGGAAATAAAAGGGGTAGTATGTATTTTTCATTTCAATTTTTTCATATTTTGATACATACAAAGGAAAGATATTGTGAAAAAAATTAAATATTATTCAACTATTATTTGTTGTATTATTCTGCTGGTTTTTTTTTCAGGGAAAAAAACTCATTACCAAGATCTAAATCTTTCTTAACAGTTGTTTTTCAAGATTTTAAATTATTGGCCACAAAGCTTTTTCAAAGTTGTTCTAATTTGGGTGGTGGCCATGATCAGAATTTATCTTGGAGGAAACTATATTTTTGAAAGTTTCTAAAAGAATAAAGAAAATATCAGAAAATTTTGAATTTTCAGTGAGAGGCTAATTGAGCAGAGAATAAGTGAAAGGCATTTGAGAATAAAATAGAGCCACCGGACACTTAAATGTTTCAGCAAGGAGGAAAACATAGAATCAAAGTTTCATCCACATTTTTATGGGAGCTGTGCCAGAAATGTGGTTCAGTTTCCTTCTAGATTCTTGGGTAATTTCACCCCATTTTTTATGCATTGATCTTGGATCCTTGAAAATTTGGTTTGAATCAAGCTCTTTGACCATTTCTTTCCTTAATTCAATTCAGTCTTCTGAATTCATCCCAAAAAAAATGGCTGCTTGTCTAAATATACCTTATCCATCCCCTATGACATCTTTACCACATGATATACGTGGGATTTCTGTTTTGGGATAAATAAAGTCTTTTTATTGGAACTAAAAGAAAAAATCAGGATTATTTATAATAAGATACGTTTTAAAGATAGAAATCACTTGATAAATTGAAAATTGGTAAAAAATATTGGAAGAAGAATAAGATAATGTTGAGTAAATATGGATGAAAAATCAAAATGGTGATGCTAAATTCACGGCTACAGGGATAAACCTGGGCCCTGCAGACCCCACACAATTTAAGTGTGGTTGGGCTGTACTCCACACAGCACCAGGCTGCCATGTGGCGGCCGCACAACTACAAGTGTGGTGGGAAAAACAAAAAAATAAAAAAATAAAAAAATAAAAAAATAAAAAAATAAAAAAATAAAGGGTATAAAATAAACCAAAATAAACCAAAATAAACTAAATAAAAATACAAAAAAAAAAACAGAAATCAACCAAAGAATGAAAAAAAGTCGATTTTTTGGTTAAAAAACAAAAAAATAAGGATGAAAATAAAAACAAGTAAAAATAAAAATAAAATAAAATAAAATAAACAATGAAGACAAGCAATAGGTGGTCCTAAGATTCAAGTAAAAAATTCAAGTCAAACATGACTAGCCCTAAAGTCAAAGAGCCAAAAAATTCAAGAATTCTTTTGAACAGCCCTAAATTTAAATTTCCCAAAAAAATAGCAGTCTTTTGACCAGCCAAAAAATAAAAGAATTCTTTTGACCAGCCATAAAGTAAAAACACCAAAAAAAAAACAAGTTCAACTTGTGTTAAGCTGATCCCATTAAAAGCTTAACAAAAGTTAATCTTGTGATGGGATCAGCCCAACACAAGTTGAACTGACTTACCATTAAAATACCATTCAAAACACTCATCATAATTATTTTAACTCAAAACACTCAACATAATGATGTTCAAAATTTGATAACCCTTTATACTGATAGAATTAAAATATCAGTATTTTATAATCAACCCAAATAATGAAATTAATCTATAAGTTAGAATACAACTCAAGTTGACCTTTGAGGTGATCAACCCAACAAACTGCTTTTTTAAAAATCATGGAATGTGGTTTGGAAACTATGGGCGGGATTGGAATCAAATCTTCCTTAAGTACAAGCAGGAACCAATGGTTATTTGCAAAAAGGCAAATGAACATAGGATCTGATTGTTCTTTTACACCCATTTTCATAGGAGTAAAAGAAAAACATGTTCCAATGAAATCAAACAAATTGGTATTCCATAAGTATCAGCTATTATTTGACCCATGTCAAGCTTTGAAAGCCATTTAAAAGAGGGAATCTTTTCATTGATTTCATTGACATAAATTCTTTGTTCTATCTTTTCAACATCTTTACTGCTGCCAAGGATCATAGAATAGAACCCCTTATTTTTCTTCAATGTTTCAAGCATTTCTTTCTAAACTTTAAACCATCCATCCTTATCATACCCACGTGATTTAGCAATGACTCTAAAAACACAATTTCCATAACCAACTGGGTCCCAAACCTCACCTAAGAACTTGGGTAAGTTCTCAGGTATTTGATTGAGGTAATTTACTTCCTACAATCAAAAATTTATCAGCCAAAATTCTAATCTCATTAAAGGAATCACCACTCACAAAATATGAGCTTCTGTTTGACTCCTCCATTGCGTCTGCTTCATCCTTTGAAAAGGAATTGGGTCCCAACAGCACCAAACCCAATGAACTTTCAGAATCTTTCACCAAACTATGAAATTTATATGAATAGCCTGACTTGGACTATAAACATTTCTCAATGAGCTCATTAAGCCAAAAAAATGAACCTTTCAAAAAATAAAAGACTTAAAATAATTGTTCTTTTATTCTTTTGTTCCCTTTCACTTCTCTTTGCCCGCTTGAGTTCCTTTTCAATGTGTTCAAATCAAGAAGGATCTTGCTGAGTATCTGTCAATTTTGGACGGCCTCTGCTTGATTGCCAGAATTTAGGTTCAAGCCTTGGCTTTGATCAATAATTGGCCATCTCCTTCATCAAGTGCTTCAACAGCCCGCGATAATCTTCATCAGAATGATTCAAGATCATTGCATTGAGATTCTCATGTAACTGAGAATTGTTGAGCAGTTCATAAACATCAACCTTTAAAAATTCAAAAGGATCAAATATTAGTCAATTAGGAATCATCATTTTAGTCAAGTAGGAATCATCATTCAAAAATCATTCATCAAAAAGCAGTTATCACAAAGTTATTTCAACAATCCAACTTAAAACAACTTACAGAAATAGAACTGAAAGGGTCATAATCCAACCTCCACTGAGGATGAACATCTTCAGGCACAACAAACCTCTTGATGCTAGTAGGTCCCCTATTTGGTGGAAAGAGGGAAAACTCATATTCATTGAGTATGACTTGGTGCACACTTCCCCATCATTGTTTGGATTTAACCTCTCTAATTGATTCCCAACAAGTTTTATCGCTTGTAAAGACATGTTGTATCCCAATGGTATTAGTTCAGTAGGAAGAAATATTCCAATTTTTATTCAAAAGTTGTAAAGCGCAGCCTGAACCAATTTAATTTGATTCAAAACTTTGCCCTCTAGTTTTTTTCAAAAATCCAAAGTTTTTCCCAAAAATTTCACAAGGAACTGTTTGAGAGTAGCATGGGCCCCTTTAACCCAAAACATTGTTTTATTTCCAAATTCTGAGTTTTTGCAAGTACAAGCCATTACAAATGTCTCTTTGATATGGAAGATATTATGATCTATATACTCAAGTACATCCTCAAGGTCTTCCAAAAAACACTTTATACAAGTCATAATGTAAGCAACCCAAAACTAGGAAGATTAACAGTAGAGGCAGTGATTTGGCACTTACTCTAATTTCCACATGATTGACCTCTGCCCCCTCCTTGGTTTTTGAGGTCCCATACTTAGCCCACAGAGACATAAAGCTTTGCCAACCTTCAATGTCATTATTAAAGCGCACTTTACTGTGTGCTTGTATGTTTTTAGACAAGTGCAATTGACAGAACTGCCTTGTTGACTCAGGGAATGTTTGTTCTAGAGAACAGATCAAAGATTTTTCATGTCCATCACAAAGAATTTGAGAAGTCTCTCAGGATCATAATCCAACTCCTTTAATGCATTTACAGAACAACTGTAGAACTCAAATGTTTCTCTTGTTATAAAAACAAGAGCTTTTGTGAAATTTTTCTGGTTGGAAGTAATTCCTACAATGTGCAATAGGGGGATGTTGTAATTATTTGTCTTATAATTACAATCCATCTTAGCTATATGATGGAATTGCTTGCAAAGCTTTAAATGACTCTGGGTGATCCAAGAATAGGGCCTCCAAGTGACCCTCACCACTGAATTTTGCTTGATGAACCCAACCTGAATTACCAAGTTGTTCAAAGAGGAACACCATAACACTTTTTCCCTTCAGTTCTTCAAGCGCTACCTTAATCTCAGTGTTATAGATTGTTTGGCCATCAACATATTTGCCACCATCAATCTTGCTCAATTTTCTTTTGAGTTGAATTTTATTGAGCCCATCATTCATTCCTTCTTTTAGATTGTCTAAGGATACCCCAGAGATTCTCCTCAGGTAAGGATGCACTGAGGGGTGTGGAGATGGTTCATGGTTATGTTGATCATTCTTGTAGGATATTTGCCACAAGGGATCCGCCTCTGTGTGACTAGCACGGATTAAAAAATTGCACCCAACCTTCCTTGTGTGATTTAGCCTTGACCATTCAGTGAGCAATTTCCCAGAGTACAAACCATGTCTATCACAGGCTAAATCCACATATTTATCTCACTTTGAATTGAAAACTGTTAAAGGGTAACCATGCTTCATTTCCCATGTTTAAAAATACATTGGTGCCTCTTCCCTAGTAGGAAAAGATCTAACAGGAGTTTGGGAAAGTGTGTCTGTCATGGTGAAATAGTCATAGTTACAGTTTCATGGTTATATTGATGGCATGCACTCCATCAGTTTCAACCAAATTAAATACAGCAAAGACAATTAAGTCTTAAAATGTTATTCAGACCCAGAGGTCATTTCCATTTGTGAAACATTTTTTTCTCAATTGTCACCCTTTATGAGGATACAATTGGGGCTTCCAACAATTCATTACCCAAATCCTTCTTGTCCGCAGATTTGTTCTTGCACAAATGTAGTCCTTGAACGCAGCCATTTTAAAAGGAGGGATTGCCACTGTTTCCATAGTGCAAACAAAATGAAATGCTACTTCAGTATTCACTTCAAATTTCAATTGAACAAAGACCAAGTTTTCTCACTTTCAAGTTGAGAAAGATCAATTTTATGGGATATTTTATTTGCATTTTCCTATAGTAACACTTTAATTTCAATTGATTTCATTTTAATTTCACTTTAGTGTCACTTTATGATTGCTAGATGTGGAACAAAAGTCCCACATAGTAAGCGTTATTCCAAAATTTGGGTTGATGGAACCCAAATGTGGTCCAGGGGGACCCAAAAAGTTTGGCACGACCCCAGGGGGCAGTGTACACCCGGACATGGCTCAAAACCACCGTGTATGGGGTACACGGCTCAAATATGCTGTGTAAGGGGTGTATATGGCCCCCTGGGGGTTGCGCGTGTTTGAGAAGGCGCCTTGGGCACGTCTAGACGCGTGTTCTGCCCCGCAAGCACGTCTTGGACGCGTGTATGGGCCCCCACGCATCCATTGGGCTGTGTAGGGCCCTACACGACTCCCACATGACTGGGAGTTGTGAATTTAACATCTCCCTTCCTGAATGGGTTTAAAAATGACTGATGGTTTTGCTTTTTGAAAGGTTGAACCTGATCCAGTGCTCAATTATTATCAATTGTTTGAGAATCTCAGTTTCATTGTTATGGGAAAACTTGAAGAAGTCAAAGTGGAACTTCTAAAGTCCCTGTTCAAGAATTCAAAAAAATTTTTTGCTTAGCCAAG
Organism: Puccinia polysora; assembly: GCA_025617555.3. Classification (NCBI taxonomy): domain Eukaryota; kingdom Fungi; phylum Basidiomycota; class Pucciniomycetes; order Pucciniales; family Pucciniaceae; genus Puccinia; species Puccinia polysora. Next base: position 28,934,584 of record CM062624.1, read on the forward strand.
GCTCAAGCCAAATTTCTTATGTTTCAGCTGCGTTTGACCCAAATTGAAAGGCATCCATTTTGAAATTGCAAGATTTGAACACTTTTAAAAGTAATTTGAGAGGAAAAGGAAGGTTAGAAGGTCACCAAAAAGACCAAAATCTTTATGCCTTCTGTTTTGAGAAGTTTTCATTTTGATTGTTTAATGAACCAATGTTGATATGATGTTTATGTTCCATGTCCTCAGGCCCAGTATCTGAATTTCATAGTTCAGAGGAAGAGATCAAAAGTCAATTAGGCTTCCTTGATTTGGAAATTGAATCCTCTTCTGAGGAAGAAGACAGGTAGTAGAACTCAACCAGAAGCTCATCTATGGTGAGTATTGATTTCATTAATTTTATTTGAATGGTGGCTAATTGAGTTTTAATTTTTGGAACCAAAGGTGAAATAACTCAATCAAATACCTGAGACATTACATAAGTTATTGAGTGAGGTTTGGGATCCTGTTGGTGATGGTAATTTTGAATTTAGAGTCATTTCTAAATTACTTGTGTATGATGAAAATGGATGTTTCAAATTCCAAAGGAAAGCAATATAAATATTCAGTAAAAATAAGGAATGATATTCTAAGATCCATGGTGAAATCAAAGAGCTAGAAATGATCAAAAAAATATTTGATGTTAAAGAAATAAATGAAAAGATTCCCACTTTAAAATGGCTTTCAAAGTTGGATATGGTTCAAATAATAGCAGATGCTTATGCAAGGCCAATTTTTTTGGTTTTGTTGGATTCAGTTTTTACTTATACTCCTATAAAAATGGGTTTAAAATAACCATCAGAGGACATCTTCATATAATTTGTTAAGAATAATAAATGTTTTCATTCATTAATTGAGGGAGATATGATTATAATCTTGCCTGCTGTATCAAAAAATTCTTCTTTTACTTCAAAGATAGCTTCTGGTTGGGTTGATTATCTTAAAAATAAATTGATTTGTATTCCAATCTATAGATATGTGTGGCATGGCTCACAACCCATAGTTGTGAACAGTGCCACACAACCCATTTTGAGTTGTGTACAGGGTGTGTAGGTTTGTGAAATTATAACAGCCAATGATGAAATTTTTCATATTTGGAATAGTCCAACTGATTCCTTTCTTTCTGGAAAAGCTTCCATTCATACTCAAATTTGGAGTTCTTCCTGCAATTGCTTTATATATTTTTGAACATGTTCCAAAGAAAAATAAGATGATGAAAAGAAGGAAAAGATTTTTCAATGGAACTAATTAATTCTTGTTCTTTTTCTGTCAGAATCACACTGGTTTCTTAATTTCTAAGATTTAAAGAAGTTGAATGAGTGCTAATTCATAGTCATCTTTTTTTCTCTTGAAATAAAAAAACTCATCAACTGAGAAATTTGTTGAAAAATTTTTCACCCCAACAACATGAAGAAGGGGAATTATAGAATTGTTTGTTTTATATGTGCAGTCCATCATGAGAAGAGTAGGAAAACTTACGAAAAGCTTGATAGAATGGGGGCATAAAATGAATAAAGAATTTATGTGTCCGTCCAAATTCTCCATTTTTTACAACAAAAAAAGAATTTAAGAGTTCCAGTATGAGGGCTTCAATGGGATATTTGTAAGCAATAGATGTTTTTTGAATTTTTATATCTTCAATTTTACAAGATATTGAGATTGGTATGAAAAGGAGATGAGGGGTATTTTATGAAAAAATTGGAAATTTTTAAAGGGGGAATGCAAGCATTGGTTAAATTTTCTACAGTCTCCTGTTGTTTGCCTTGCATTCTTCTGTTGATTTTATGAGTTGAAGTATCATTCAAAGGGGGATAGGTGCGGTCTGAACATATAAGCTTAACCTGCCAGAGACCCAATCTTTTAAAAAAATTTCCAGATGATGGGAAAGAAAGATTTTTCTCTCTTGATTTTGAAAACATCTTGTTATCTTTTATGGTTTGAAATTCCCCTGATTTACAACATTGATATAGGTAGATATTTTTCTTGCAATTTGAAAATATCACATATGGAATATCAATTGGACTTTTCCAGAGATTACATGGCATCAAATAGCTCCTCCTTTTGATTACATGATACCTGAGGAGGAGGGTCCAGAGGGGTTAAATCAGAATTTTGAGAAGATGAGGATGGATAAAGAGAATTTTTATCCCTAGTTTGATTAGATGAAATAATGGAGGATGGTCCTGAAGAAAAAGTTCTGAAAATTGGGTGGATGGTTTCCTTGAGAAATTGTGAAAATATATTATATTTTTAAAGAAATGAAGTGCAGATAGGAGTTGATACTTCAGAAAGAAATTGAGCAGAAATTTAGTAAAAAGATGTATGCAGAGATTTGATTTAGGAGAGAACCAAGTTTTTGGAATTATTTATTGATTTTTATTGATTAATTGAATATTTGAGGTGAAAAGTTGAAAATGTTCCAAAAAAAATTATTGAGGAGATAAATATTATAATTTTTGATGGAAGATTTGAATTTGAATTGAGAAGGATTTGTTGGTCAGGTTTAGAGTGTTGAGTTATTGAACTGATATGTGGCAATGGATGATGGGTGGTTAGTGGTGTGGTGATGATTGGAGTGGAGTGGTAATGATTGGAGTGGAATGCAGTGCAGTGGAGTTTTTTGGTGTGGATTGGTGGGGTTTGGATTTGTGTTGTTTAGATTTGTGTTGTTTGGATTTGTGTGGTGTTGAAGTGTGGTAGTGGTGTGGTGTGGTGGGGGATGATAGGTGGTCAGAAAAGGTGAAAGTTGTGGCTTAGAACATGACTGGAGTGCTCCAAGATGGGAGGAGGCCTCTGGAAAAAATTCAAATCCCTATTGAATTTATGCGTGCCAAAGGGCTCGAAACAGGGGAACACAACCCAAAAGGGGTTCATTGTGATTTTTTTGTTTGGTTTTTGAGATAGAAATAGTGCCCTAAAAATTACCAAAAAATGATTTTTGGAAACATTTGAAAGCTTTATTCAAACCTGCAGCTTTGGATATCTCAAATCATACTTTATTTTTCAGGAAAAAAATTATGAGAGGAAAAAAAAAGACAGAAAACCCCTGTTCTTTTGAATTTTTTTTCATTGTGATATATATTTTTGGGAAAAATGTGAGAAGTAGTCAGAAATAATTTGATTTTAATCTTTGAATGCTTTCCTAAATTTCTGTGAAACAATTGAGGGAAAAATTGATGATAGATTTTAAAAAAGCCGTTGAAATGGATGTGTTATTTTGAAGTGTTTTTGAATTGGGTTCAACTTTTGGAGGCAACCAATCCATCCAAAAAAATCCCAAAAAAAATATTTGAATTCTCTTTGATTTTTCTTCTAACTAGAAAAGGATCCATTAGTTCCATGTGAAATTTGATTTTTTATTTATTTTTTGAATGAATTTTTTCAGGTGTAAGAATACTTTGAAATAATGCAGGAAAATATTCAAAACATCTTTGTTTTTTCTTTTAAATTTCTGAGAGCCTAAATCATCAAAAAAAAGCAAAATAAAAGGATCCCAGAATGCCTTGAAAAATTTGGATTTTTCAAATTGTTTGATTTTTTGAATGAATGTTTTAAGGTTTTCTAATTCTTCCAAAATTACCAAAGATATTTCTTGAGAGTTTGATACCCCCAGCTACAGGGCTGCAGCATCAAATTTTCAAAAAAAAAAATTCTTGAAACACCTGTGAAATGGGCATTTGCCTCTGTGGGAGTTACTCGTCCAGATGAAGAAATCTGTGATTTGAATGATTGTGCCAATGAGATAATTGATGCCCTTTTGATTTTGATTTTTATTCTTTCATTGTCATTCTCATCTTCCTTTTAATTTTCATTTTTGTTTTCATTTTCATTTTGATTTTGATTTTGATTTTAATTTTAATGTTCATTGTGATTTTAATTTTAATTTTAATTTTCATTTTAATTTTTGTTTCCATTTTAATATTCATTTTCATTATAATTTTAATTTTCATTTTCATCATCATTTTCATTTTCATTTTCATTTTCATTTTCATTTTCATTTTCATTTTCATTTTCATTTTCATTTTCATTTTCATTTTCATTTTCATTTTCATTTTCATTTTCATTTTCATTTTCATTCTTTTTTTTCATTTTCATTTTCATTTTCATTTTCATTTGCATTTTTGTTTTCATTTTCATTTTCATTTTCATTTTTGTTTTCATTTTCATATTCATTTTTCACGCAACTTTCAAGAATTCATTTTCTTAAATTTTGACTGCGCAGCCCTGTAGCAGGGGTTCGCGAACCCCCAACCAAGATCCTTGGTAGTTTTGGAGCCATTAGAACCCCTTCAAAAATGCCATAAAAAATGAAAAAAATCCATAAAAATAAATTTTTGCATGGGTTTTTGGATCATCATTTTGGTTATTTTTACTTTTTTTTTTTGGTGATTTCAGCTTCCATAAATTTTGGAAAAAAAATTAAAGAGTCTTATCATATTTCTTTCATATTTTTTGGGATGTATCCTTTCACCTTAAAAAATTCCTTTGAAAAACATAAAAAATCAAAAAAATCAAATTTCTCTTTGGACATTTGAATCCTTTTATTTTCCTTTTGATTTGATTTCTTTGGAAAATTCAAGCTATAAAAAATTTCAAAAAAAATCCAAACAGCATTCAAATAATTTTTCCGATTTTTTGGATGTATTATTTTACCTTAAAAAATTCCTTCAAAAAAGCAAAAAAATCAATTTTCTCATTTGACTTTTGGATCCTTATGTTTGCCATTTTTCCTTTTTTTTTGGTTTTTCAAGCTTTGAGAATTTTAAAACAACTATTCAAGATCTTTTGATTTTTTTTTCAGAATTTTTGGATGTCATTTTTGACCTCTAAAAATTCCATCCAAAAACCAAAAAATTCAAAAAATTCACATTTCTCACTGGATTATTTAATCCTTTTGTTGCCCTACATAATTGTTTTTTTGGGTTATTCAAGCTTTCAGAATTTCAAATGCTAAAAAACCAGTTCATTAATACTTTTTGAAGATCATCTTCATTCTTGCATATACCTTACAAGCTTCATTCAAAAAATTAAAAATAAAGAACAAATATGGGTACAATTATTAAAAGTTATTCAACTATGATTGGTTTTATTTTTCTACTTGATTTTTGTGGAGGGAACAAAAACTCATTACCAAGATCCAAATTTCTCTGAAAAATGGTTTTCCAAGATTTGGAATCCTTTTTCACAAAGCTTTTCCAAAGTGGATCTCACCTGGGAGCTAGCCAATGATCATACTTGAACTTTAATGAGACTATATGTTTGGATTCTTTTAAAAGAATGAAGCAAATAGGGTAAGTTTTGGAATTTGGAGGGGGAGGGGATTTCAGAGGCAGATAAGTGCAAGGAATTTAAGAGGAAAACAGAACCACTGGAAAATTATATTTTTCAGCCAGAAGGAAATCATGGCATGGAAACTTCATCCACATATTTATGGGAGCTGGGCCATAAAGTTTGTTCAGTTGCCTTCTTGCTTCTTGAAATTTTCACCCCAGATATCAAGCAGTAATCTTGCGTCCTTGAAGATTGGGTTTGAATCAAGCTCTTTCACAATTTCTTTCCTGACTTCAATCCAGTCTTCTGAGATCCTCCCAAAGCAAATGGCTGTTGCTCTAAAGCCACAGCTTCCATCCCCTATGAACTCTTGAACATGGGAGATATGTGGAATGGCTGTTGTTGGGCAAATGGAATCTTTGTATTGGAACTAAAAACAAATATTGGAATTTCTTATAACATAAAATATGGACTAAAAAATACTCACTTCTTCAATTGATACTTGGTCAAATATTCCAGAAGAAGAATAAGATAATGTGCAGGAAACCTAGAGGAAAACCCCAAAATAAATTAGAAAAAATTAAAAAATGAGAAAATACCAAATGTACTTACTTTCTCACAGATTGTTGGGGCTGCTAATACCTTCCCCCCAGGAGGATTTTAAGGAGCATCACCATTTTCATTGGATAACTTTAGCCTCTTGATTCTTGTACCAGGATTTTATTCAGGAGAAGCAACTTGCTTATTCACAATGGTTCCAGATCTCTGATAAAGATTTTAATGAAAAAACTAATGAAAAATAATATCCAACAAATTAGCCAAAAATAAAAGAAAATGAAAGAACCATCTTAATTACATCCACATCTGGCAGCTCTTCATCTGCTGAATCTTCCACTTCATCCAAATGTGGCACCTCTTCATCTTCTGAATATTCCTCGTCAGTCAGAAATTTACTCTATGTTAAAAAAATGAGAAGGACTAATAAAAAAAACAACCCATTGCAGAAAAAATAAGTATAGTTATAAAATTATCTTTTCCTCTGATTCGTCCATCTTTTTTCCCTTCCCCTTCCCTTGGATGGCCTTGCACTTTCTTGAAACCTGAACACATAAGAAAAAAAATTACTTATGAATGTTGATATATTTTTTTGTCCAAAGAATTGGTGACCAACCTTCAAATTTGCTATGAATTTCTTCTTTGGCCTTCCTTTCCTCTTGAATATTCAAAACTGGATGGATCTATCATGCTTGAGGACTGAGAAGTCTCCTTGAAATTATTGGCTGCTCCTTTGGGTCTTCCTCTGACTTTGGAATTTTGAGTGGAATTTTGCTCTTCAATCAGGGTAGGTTTATATCTTCCACTTTACAGCTTCATGCTTCCACACAGATAATATAGCTGTTACCCAGGTGGCAAATTTCTGATTGCTTCAAAAATTTTAGTGAAATATAGGTTTTATTTACTGTCTTTTGTTGGAACTTCAACTTTTTCTGAATCTTTTGTTGATTCAGGGTTCACAGTTAAATGGAGAAAGGAAAATCAAAATAAATCAGGACATTATTCATTTGAGCTTGAATCCCCCCCAAAAAAACATTTTGAAAGAGTTCACCCTTTCTGATGGCCAATTTGACTTTGTGGACACATGTTATACCCATGTAAGAAGATTAATCACAGTTGTTGCAATTGGTGGAAGAATCAGGAACTTGATGAGATGAATGAATAATTTAGAGTGCACAGTGGCTGATCTTTTCAGAAAAATGATCCAAACAGTGAGGAAAACCCATGAGATGCTTGAATTCTTGCTGAGAGGCTTCAATGGCTCTTTCACGGGTTTGGATGGTGATGGAACTGTAACTTTTTTGAACTACATTATAGAAAGAGCCAATAGAAGAATTGAGCAATCTTTAATGTAGGATTGAGAAGCTTCTATTCTTGCTTTACTTGTGTTTCCAAAGTGAAATTATTTGTTTTCCATATAGGAGACAAATTTTCTTTTTAGAGGAATCCAGTTTTCAAGAGGGTAGTCAGAAGTGGGAGGATTCTAGGACAGAGAAAGTTTTGTGAACTTTTTGTGATAGCTTGATTTGAATTTTGAATATACCAATTGATGCCATTATTTCTGGAATAGCTTCCATTCATCTTCAGATTAAAAGGGCTTTTTGAAATGAGTTTTAATATTCTTGAAAGTGTTCCAGACACAGAGAAAATTATGAAGAGGGGAAGGAAGGGAAAACTGATTAAATTGAGATAATAAGTGCTTTTTCCATTTCTGTAACAATAACACTAGTTTCTTTATCTTCAAATATTTCCTGAAGTTGAATCAGGGCCCAATCATAGTTTTATTTTTTATCTTGAGATAAGAAACAGAATGCAACTGAGAAGCTTCAAGCAGAATTTTTTATCCCAAGAATATGAAGAAGGGGCATTTCAAATTTGTTGGTTTTATATGTACAGTCCATCATAATGAGAGTAGGGAAAAGTTTGAGAATTTTTATGGAATGAGGGTGTGAAATAAATAATGAAGTAATTTTACCATCCAAATTTTTCATTTTTTATTAAAAAGAAGAATTCCTGAGTTCAAGTATGAGTACTTCCACAGGGGTTTTTCCATCTAGAGCATTTTTTTGTATTTGGGATTTTTTGTTTTAAATTTTAGGGAGATTTGTATGGATAGGTGATGATGAGCTTTGTATAAGAGATTTGAGGATTTTTCAAGGGGGAACTCCTGCTTTGGGTAAATTTCAGCCACATCCTTTTGCTCCCCTTGGATTCTTCTGTGGATGGGATGAGTGGAATAATAAATGGAAGATGGATTGTTGTGCCCTGGACATATAACCTTTACCACTCAAGAACCCAATCTTTTTGAAAAATTCCTTGATAAACTGAAAGGAAAATAGTTCTTTCTTGATTTTTTTCAATTTGGAGCTATCTTTGCTGGGTTTATTTTCCCCAGATTTATCACATTGGTAAGTGCAGGCCTGCTTCTTTCAATTTGATACTCTGGTAGATATGGCATATCCATAAGACTTTGCCCATGGTTGGATAGCCTCAAAAAGCTCCTTCTTTTGATTATATGATAGCTCAGGAGGAGGGGCCAGAGGAGTGGAATCAAGAGTTTGAGTAGATGAAAAAGGAGCAAGAGGATTTTAAACACTAGTTTGATTAGATGAGATAATGGAGGATGGGCCTGGTGAAAAATTTGAAACAGTTCTGAAAATTGGGTGTTTTTTTTCTTGAGCCATTTGAAAATAGATGTTATTTTTTGGAAGTATCTGGAGTTTTAAGTTGTTTTGATGAGTGGTTGGTGGTGTGGTGTGGTGTGGTGTGGTTTATGTGGTGTGGTGTTGTGTGGTGTGGTATGGTATGGTATGGTGTGGTATGGTATTGTCAGCCTCCTAGTTGCCAAGACCCTTGCTATCCTTTAGCTACCAGAGGTGATGGAATTAATAATAAATATATTATTCAATAAATGCAGGAAAAATCCATAAAATATTTGGATAAAGCTATTGCAAGTTTTATTGGTTTTGTCATGATTTAAGAAAATTAATCAATATTAATAAATTGATTATGAAATAAATTAATAGAGGGGCCACAATAATATTGGGGATCTTTAACACCTCTCTTCAGGGAATTCAATTTGAAAACACGTATACCTGGTTACTTTGGAACCTTTAATTTATATTCTTAAAGGAGGTATTTCCCAAAAATATATAAAATATGTAGTGGAGTGGCAGAGCCTTGTTACCAAGCTTCCACAACAGAAAGAGGATGATAAAAATCATGGTATATTATTGGATCCTTTATGTACCTGTTTGGGACGTGCACTGATGGGTTAAAACTATTACTGGGGTTTAAAAGGTTGTTCAGCAGTTTAAATTGATAAAAAGGGTTTTGGGATGGATATTATCAATCAGACTAAAGCCATAAATCACTTACTTATCTCTTATAAGTATTTGATTACCTTGGAATGGTGTCTGGATAAAAATATAACTGGGTCTCTGGGTATCAACAACCTCAAAAGAGCTCTATATTTATAGCTTTTTGAGTCCCGATTCTGTCCTTCTGAGGGATACAGGGGCTCAAAGGGACAGGTGCTAAGGATAGCAGGGTAACCAGTGGTAGCCTTTCACGTTTTCTTGGTGCTTTAGCACGTGTAACATCTAATTCCACAGGGTATGGGAATTATTCTACCCTTTGATTGATGTTTTGACGTGTGAATAACACTAATCCATCCACATGATCATTATTTCATTAATTATCCTTAGTAAATATTTCAAGGATGTTAATAAGTTTTGTTATTGGAAATTCCTATGGTAATCTGATTTCAGATGTTTTCTCATTATGAATTATCTGATGGGAGTAAAATCATAATATTGATTTTGCTCCTTATTTTTGAAATTATTTGTTTTACTTGAAATAATTAATTAAAAATATAAGGTATGGGAATCCATGAAATATTTCTACATAATCAGTTTCCTTAGTATGTCACAAACATTCTGATTCCTTGAAGTTCTCACAATTTCATATTTAAATTATTTTAAGATAATTTTCAAACTGTAGTTATTTTTTTTGAAATATTTGGTATTTTTATTATATTTTATAAAAAATTTGTAGAAAGTTTATTTAAGTATTTTTACATAATTTTATGTATTTTTAGACTATTTTATATCCACGGGGAAATTTATTACATATGAAATATGTCCCCTTCTTGGTTGTAGCACCTTTACGTGGTGCCTGGGCTTCTTGAGCCATCTGTCACTCCGTCAGTCCGTAGTCCCCTGGCTGCATACCTGTCAGATGCCCAGGGCTTTGTACATGGCTTTTCAGGGTACACGGACAGGGTGGCAGTGCTGCTGCTTAGCCGCGCGCAGATGTTTTGGTTGCTGCAGCTGAGTCCAGGAATTGTGACAAATCAAATTTCTGCCCGTAACTCCTCTAAATCACAGAATTCTTGGATTCTGACACAAAAATCACTTTGAAACCTATACGTGGGGTTTCACATGAAATATTAAAATGGCCAAAATCCCAAGGCCATGTCTTTTTCCAAATTTTCATAAATTATGTATCTTTCCAAATTTTCATAAAAATTATCTAAAAATATAAGCAGTAGGAATTGGAGGTAGGTGTCAGTCAGGGACCCTACCTTAAATTTTATGTAGAATCATAATTTAAAATAATATTGTCAATGGTATTTCTCCTTTAATAATGTTTTTATTTATATATTTTATTTTGTTACTTTGCAGCTTGCTCTGCAATAGTAGCAAGCTGACAGGTATGGTGTTGAATTTTGTGGTGTGGTGTGGTATGGTATGGTAATCAGATGGTAAGGTGGGGGGTGATGGTAGGGTGGAACAGGTCAAGGGGGTGGTTTATAAGATAATTCGGCGCTCCAAGATGGTTGGTTCTCCAAGGAAAAAATTTTCAGTCATATTGAATATATGCATGTGAAGTGCTCAAAGAAGAGTGAATTTTTCAAATATTTTGTTTTTTTGACGGAATTTTTGAAGTTCAAAAATGAAATCCAAAAAACCTGAAAAAAAATTAAAAAGATCTTGAATAGTTCTCTTACAATTTTCAAAGCTTGAAACACCAGAAAAAATAATTCAAATAGAATATTTGCAAAGTTTTATAGACTCAGGATGAGCCAAGACTAGGGCCTCTAAGTGACCCTCTCCACCAAGTTTGGACCTGGAAACCCACTGGGATTCCTGGAGCATTTCCAATAGAGTTTCCATAACATCTTTCCCATCCATTTCTGCAAGCTTTAACTTTTTCTTAGTGTTATAGATTGTTGTATTGTCAATGTATTCTCCACCATCAATCTTGCTCAATTTCAGAAAATGTAAAGGAAACGAAAAGGAAAAGGAAAGGAAAGGAAAGGAAAGGAAAGGAAAGGAAAGGAAAGGAAAAAGAAAAGAAAAGAAAAAGAAAAAGAAAAAGAAAAAGAAAAAGAAAAAGAAAAAGAAAAAGAAAAAGAAAAAGAAAAAGAAAAAGAAAAAGAAAAAGAAAAAGAAAAAGAAAAAGAAGGAAAAGGAAAAGGAAAGAAAAACAAAATAAAAAGAAAAGAAAAAGAAAAGAAAAAGAAAAAGAAAAGAAAAAGAATAGAAAAAGAATAGAAAAAGAAAAGAAAAAGAAAAGAAAAAGAAAAGAAAAAGAAAAGAAAAAGAAAAGAAAAAGAAAAGAAAAAGAAAAGAAAAAGAAAAGAAAAAGAAAAGAAAAAGAAAAGAAAAAGAAAAGAAAATGAAAAGAAAATGAAAAGAAAATGAATGAAATGAAATGAAAATGAAAATGAAAATGAAAATAAAAGGAAAATAAAAGGAGAAGGAAATGAAAAGGAAAAGTAAAAACAAAGGAAAAAAGAAAAAGAGAATAAAATAAAAAAATTAAAAAATTAAAAAATTAAAAAATTAAAAAAATACAAAAAGAAAAAAAAGAATGAAGGAATAAAAGAATGAAAGAATGAAAGAAAAAAAGAAAAAAAGAAAAAAAGAAAAAAAGAAAAAAAGAAAAAAAGAAAAAAAGAAAAAAAGAAAAAAAGAAAAAAAGAAAAAAAGAAAAAAAGAAAAAAAGAAAAAAAAGAAAAAAAGAAAAAAAGAAAAAAAGAAAAAAAGAAAAAAAGAAAAAAAGAAAAAAAGAAAAAAAGAAAAAAAGAAAAAAAGAAAAAAAGAAAAAAAGAAAAAAAGAAAAAAAGAAAAAAAGAAAAAAAGAAAAAAAGAAAAAAAGAAAAAAAGAAAAAAAGAAAAAAAGAAAAAAAGAAAAAAAGAAAAAAAGAAAAAAAGAAAAAAAGAAAAAAAGAAAAAAAGAAAAAAAAGAAAAAAAGAAAAAAAGAAAAAAAGAAAAAAAGAAAAAAAGAAAAAAAGAAAAAAAGAAAAAAAGAAAAAAAGAAAAGAATAAGAAAAGAACAAAATAATAAAAGAACAAAAGAAGAAAAGAAGAAAAGAAGAAAAGAAGAAAAGAAGAAAAGAAGAAAAGAAGAAAAGAAGAAAAGAAGAAAGAAGAAGGAAAAAGGAAAAATCATAGTGAATTTGAAAAAATGCCAGGTGTGGCCTCTGCTTGTCAAAAAATGTAAGCTTCCAAAAAATCTGCAATCCCAATCTTTGAATGATCTTTTAATTTTTACCACTGCTTTAATCATCAAAAAACAGGGTCCGCAGTTGTCCTAAAAGTGGCAAGGCCATTGAAATTGAAGTGAACTCATTGCAGTGAATCAAAACTGCAAGCCCCTCTGGCCTTCCAAAGGAAGTAGATGAATTTCCCACACCAGGAAAATGTTTGAATAGTGTAAAATAAATACTAATATTGTGCCTTGGGTTGTTTTCATTTTGCTCAAAAAAATCAAAAGGTATGAATTTAAAAACAAGAAAATGTTAAAATTGCATCTCTTTCAAAAAAAGGTGTGTTTGCAGCAATTTTCAAGTATGAATTCATCCCAGGCTGGCTGGTAACTTCTATTCAGCCTTTAATTTTCAGAATTTTTGTTTTTCAAAAAAAAAATTGGTCCAGAAAGGTGTCACAAGTGCTGCTAGTTTGCAAGAGAGATTTGGAAAAGGAACTAATTCTCATAGAACCCAAGGATGATTGTTTGTGATTGCAAGGTAAGAAGGAAGTAAGTGCAGGAGGTAATGTTTTGAATGATAACAGAATCCCAGGAGAGGTTTTTTGAGGAAGGATTTGTTGAATCCTACAAGATTAACACCAGGAAGGGGCAAGGTGAGATGAGTCTAGCAGGCTTGGTGAAGTTTTTCTTGTGATGAGATTTCACCTACTGTATGAGGGATAAACCAGTAAGAGTTATTATCCTAATTGCTTGCATAGAATTAGCCCAAGAAAGGGAGAAATGTCATTATATGTGAGTATTGGTGAGGAGTCCTTGAGGGATGGCTGATCTGATAGGAGAGGAGATTTTCCAGGGGTTTTAATACTTTTCAATGAGCTTGATACTGTGTTTTAGATCAAGTAGTAGTGATATTTTCTATGATATGGCCAATGATTACTGATCTTGAAGTTGTGATAAATTTGGATCATGCACATCTAACTGTAAATGGCAGAAGAGGGTGAAAGATTACTTGAACATACAGAGATAAGCCTGGGAAGATTTACTGAAGCATATAACATGCTGTTAAGGTGTAAATTGACATAGAGGTAAAGATATCCCATATATGAAGAGAGTAAGACTGGAGAAGATGGTGGAGGCTGGAAAATATGCAGGTTAATTATCCAGTGGCAGGTGTAGGAGTAGTCAGAGTGAGGCTTGAGCTTTGAGTGAGTTTTTTGAGAGATTGAATGGGCATCCTGTTTTATGAAAAAATGCTCATTTCATGAATTCATTTGTACCTAAAATTCATGGTTATATGTAATCTAGGAGTTTCTTATTTTTTTATTTTTCTTTTAAATGACATATATAGCTTAAAAATGAAGAATCAATATTAAATACAATTTGTTCTTTGTGGGAGATAGCCTCATGCAACAAAAAAAACAAAGTTCAAGATGTTGGAGGACAATTATTTTTAGTTCAGGAACCATCAAATGATTTTGTTTGAGAATATTTAAAATTGATAATATAATATTCCCTCATGGAAACAGCTAATAAAAATTGCATCAAATCCTTTTGATAGACAGTCAAATTGTAGCAGGTATCTGTGTGTAAAAGAAAATGTAGAATTTTGTGAAATTTCAATTTCAGATAATGTTTTATCCCATATTAATCATAAAGTTATTCATCAATTTTAAATAATGATAGGAAAACCACTAAAATAATTTAAGCTTTGAAATATTTTATCGGAAGCTAATTTAATACTTATAAAAATAGTAATCATAATCCTTGATCCCAATCAGGGCCTAAGCCATTTCTTAAAAATTATTCAGTTTCCCTCATCATTTAATTGGAAAAAATTTAAGGAAATTACTGTGAGATTTAAAGGATTAAAACATGGTGGCATGAGAAATTTCCTTGATGGAGGAATAGTGCCTTGTAATTCAGGAAGACTTTGTGGAGAATTTTTTTATCAACAAGTGAAACATATTCAGTTCCAAAACTGTCAAGGGAAAACCCTCAAGTTTTTTCAATACCTTTCTTCATATTTCAGATTCCTATGCCAGAAGAGGATCAACTTTTCTTGCTAGCAAGGATCATCAAGGAAGCTCCAGGATCAGCTTTCTCCATCATCTAGTTTAATATAACTCAACTCTTGAATCAAAGAATTAGTGCACAGTGACTGTGCAGTGGAGCTTGGTCAAATCATGACCTTAGCTTTCTGAAAGCTTGAACTGAGCTTGATCATAGGTTGGGCCTGAGCTCCTTGATGAAGCTTGCTAGCAAGTTTTTTGTGGTTCTAATTTTTTTCAATATAACAACATTCAGAACTCCTCCATTCATTGGAAAGGAAATCAAAATATAAGAGTATTGGTAAGAAACAAGTAGTGGGGGTGGTCTTGAAAATAAGGAAAAATTTTTGAAAATTTAGTATATTACACTGCAAGAAAGAGGGAAGGGTAGGTGTGCAATCACTGAATTGCAATTCAGTATTTTGAAAGACATTTTTTGAAAGATATTGAATTAAAAAAATCAAGCTCAAAAGAGGCTTGTATTTTTTTAAATTCTTGGGCAAGATTTTTTCAAGAAAGTTGTTTCAAAAAACAGCCGGCAGTTTCTCGTAATTTTTGAATCAAGTATAGAATTTTATGGTCTGATTGGGGGAAGGAAATGTGTTGAATTGATTCTTGGAAGTATTTTGCAAGACCACCCGGCTGAGGAGCTCGAAGTCTGAAAGATTTTATAAAATACAGCTGGTTATTGAGAGAAATGAGCTTCCATGTTAAGGATTTGGATCTGTGAAAGTCCGCTGTTCATCCTTCTCCAAAGAGCCCGAGTAGTAATAATTTGCGGATATTTTTTTCATTAATGACCTTTGACGCTCTTCTCTGATCGAGTATCCTTGAGGTTTGTCAGGAAAACTTCTGATACTGTCGATGAGCCATTTGATCGAGAAAAAAAAAAAGGTCAAGGACATCGCGCAGATGGATAGTCTCCAGTACGGTCCTAGAGTCAAGTCCCTCCATCTTTCTGCGCTGGTGCTTTTGAAGAAGATGAACAATTCGAATAACGTCATCTTCTTTGCGCGGAACCAGATATTGGGGGATCAAAAGCTTGCATACCAGTACACTTTTGCTAAATCAAGTTCTCCTCGAAATGTACCAACAAACATTATTGGCTTGATGAAACGGAATGGGAGGCGCAAGGAAGGTGTCTTGAATTGACTTGATGACACCTTGCTGGTGGGAGAGAGGAGGAGGATGAAACAAAATTCGACCAGTGGTGTATAAAAGGGTTCGAAGAGATCGCTTGTCTATCTGTTAATTGAGAGTGGCCCTGATGAAGGAGGAATTCAAAATTATTCGCTTCTCCGGATTACTTCAAGCTTATGGCGGAGAGTAAGAGTTCAGTGGGTGGGAACCGCCAAGTTGACATCAGGTGAGCTTTTGACTCCTTCCATTGCCGTTGTCATTGACATCGGGGGCGGGCGATTGCAAACCAGGCGGAAACAAGGTTAGGCGAAGTGCTCGGAGAGCTAACAACTGGACTCGGCTGCATGGGGACTTGGATTAGGCGGATCCTTTTTTGCCAATTGATTTTCGAAGGTCGAACGTGGCGTTTACGACCTCGGTGGTTCAGGGCAGTCCGTCGTTTGGGTGAATCTATTCCAGAACAAGATCTGCGTGGATCTTGCACGGTTTGATTTTCTTTCCATACATCTCTAGCAACCCAGCGCTGCACATTTGAGGTCATTGAAGCCAGAGTATAGAGTTGTAAACGAAAGCAATCGGGCAGCTTGCAACATCATTTTATTGACGTGGTCCATTATTAATTAGTCGAGTGAAGTCAACGGACGTGCGACCCATCCTTATAAAATCGCTGCGAATAACTCCGTCATTTGACATAAAACTTGGTCGTGAGGGTGCACCCCAGTCAAACTAAACAACCGGAACACATAAGACACCCACACAAGGTCTGCTTACGAGTCTGGAAATGCAGTTAAGAGTGGAAATGGCTAGGGATGCATCGTAGGAAAGAAATTGACTGAAAAGACCCATATTAATCATTCTCAGAAAATTTTTCCATCGGCTCATGAATGACTTTCGGCTATCCCAGAATTGGTCGCCAATCTCAGAGAATTTGGAGAGCAAATATTGGACCAATATGCCAGGCAATATGTTTGATCAGGTTCTGATGACGGGGTAACGCAGCGACGAACCATGAAGAAACAAGAAAGAGATGAAAGGACAATGATAAGACCTAGGCCCCGTTCGGGCTCACACGAAGCGTCATATACCATCATGAAAATCCAGGATTTTCATGACGGTATGCGACGCTTTTGAAGCGTCGTATAGTTGGCCTTGAAAAAAAAAAAGGTTGGCCTTCGGCGTCCACTCGTCAACTTCTGCTCAAATGACGGTAGTTGACGCTTCTTGAAGTTTGAGGTCTCCCATAGGCTAAATTTCCACACGACGCTACATTTTGGTCCGGATCATGTATGTATGTACATACATCTTTATGTATGCTCTCAAGCCTCTATTCGCTAACTATTGACTCATCTCCTCCCTTTGCCCTTTAACATTTCCCTTGTCGCTGGCGGACGCCGAACACATCTCCTTTCGACACCACATGTCGCTGATGAACGCAGAGCATAGCAGGCCCAAAAATAAAGGTGCGTCATAATCGATTTTGCGCAAAATTGAATATGACGATGACCTTGTTTACCAAATGACGGGGTACACGACGCTTCGTGTAGGCCCGAACGGATCCTTAAGAAAACGACAAAACGACAAGTTAAGAAAAGGAAACTAAATAGTATAGATCCGATCTACGATTGCTTAATAGTCGTGCGAGATGAGTTGAATAGGTAGCTGTCGGATTGTCAAACTGAATCTTATCACGTGTGCATACAAATAAAGTCGATATTGTGTATTCATCCTCCGCAGCACATACGCTCAACTCCCCCCCCCCCCCTCATTTACAACTTCTCAGATTCAGCAACCGAACGCAACGCTCGTGCTGCACCCTTTGCAGTGATTCCGTCAACATGTCCGCCGGCATATCAGTCGTAGATGGGTACAAGGTTGATATATCACTGTTTGAAATTTTCTTTCGGATCCAGTGAAGAGTGACATCAAAGTGTTTCGTTCGTCTTTGGAACATCAGGTTTTTCGACAACGCAATTGCAGTTTGATTGTTACAGAAGACTTGCAAGCAGCGGGAAGAATGGAAATTCAATGATTTCAGAAGTTCTTTTAGCCACATGGCTGATAGCACCCCTTCATAAAGAGCTTCATACTCGGCTTCGGTGGTGGAGGTGGATATAGCTTTCTGGCTGGCTGCCCTCCAGGAGATCAGAGAGCCTCCAATTTGAACCGTATAGCCAGTGTAAGATCTGCAAGTGTCATCGCAGTTGGCCTAGTCGGCCTCAGTGAAGATTTTTACATCAGATCCACTTTTAGAGATCGCTATTCCCATAGCTAGAGTCCCTTTCATGTATTTAAGAAGGTGAGTACAGGCTTTCCAGTGCAGCGTCCCAGGGGCGCGGCGAAATTGAGATAGCCGGGACACTGTAAAAGAAATATCTGGGTAAGTTCAAACCAAGAGGGATGTTAGAAGCTCAACAACTCTGCGATAGTTAATCACTGTTTCTTTGAATTCTACCAGCTCTTTCTCGGAGGCTTTCACCAGGCGAGTGTTTGGAACTAGCGGTGTTGCAATCGCCTTAACATCAAGTATTCCTGACGTCTCCAGAATATTTAGCGCATAGATTTCTTGCGAGATGACCAGCCCGTTGCCGGCCCAAGAAATGTTCATGCCAAGAAGATGTGTAACCTCACATAAGTCTTCCATCAGGTATTTCCGTAAGATGAGATCCTTCAACGGCAGTATGTCCTTGTTTGCAATGACCATGTCATCGACGTAGACATGCACCTATAGTTTTAATTCAGGATCATTTGAGGTAAACAAATGGGGATCTTCTGGTGAAGACAAGAGGTATATATCCTTGAAGAATTTCTCCAAAGGGGTGTACCAGACTCTGTGAAAAGATGAGAACGCCATTGCCAGAACTCAAACCTAGGTTAGGCTACTTCTAGGCGCCTGCTTGACCACTAAGCTACGACAACGGTGTGCAGGTTAGTAACTCTAACAAACCCCCATAATCTGTACACCGTTGGTGCTTAATCTTGGGCTGGCATGGCTTCCATGCACAGCCCATGCGCTCTAGCGCTTTGACTGTTAATCTGTGAAAAGATGAGAACACCATTGCCAGGACTCAAACCTGGGTTGGGCTAACTCTAGGTGCCTGCTTGACCACTAAGCTACAACAACAGTGTGCAGGTTAGTAACTCTAACAGATTCAAGGGGCCTGCTTTGACCAATATGTGGAATTCTTGAGTTTGAGACAACATTCATCAGGAATTTGCATTCCTGCCGGAGTATCCAGGTATATATTCCCTTCCAAATTTAAATTGAGAAATGATTTTTTTAACATCCATTTGAAAATTTTTGAACAATTTTTAATGTTAGATTTACTAATCTACACACTGTTGTTGCAGCTTGGTGGTAAAGCAGGCATGTAGAGTTAGCTCTGCCCATTTCTGCATCCTGGAAATGGCATTCCCATCTTTTAACAGTTCAGCAGCGTAAGCAACATCTGTCTCCCCGTTGGTGCATAAATTGCGTCATAGCCTTTAACTTTTTCTTGACCATTTCCAGCAGCGCAGAGTCTTGCCCTAAATTGGGATAGGGACCTGTTGAAATTATAGTAAGATGCTCTGGGGAAGTTGCAGGAGGAAATAAGGAATGGACTCTTATTGCACTAAGAGGAGTGGATCCAGGAGTCAAGTGGGGGCACTCAGGTTCAATGTAAGTCAGAATGGATGATGATCATTTGGCTGGACTAGCATAAGGTTTTAAATAGTCTAGATAAAAGCCAAACAGTAAAGAACCAACTTGTGGTTTTGATAATAACAAGATAATGAATAATGAATGAGAAACAACCAAAGAACTATCACATAGTCAGTGAAAGACAGTATGCAACAAGGCAGAGACACAACAGGCCATAATCCGGGACATAGAAGCTATCAAAAGAAGAGTGACAAGTACAATACAACTGAGGCATTAATTCAAGCTGATTTGGTGGTTCAACAAACATTAGAATTAAGAAATATCAAGATAAGAAAGGAGGTTCTTAGAGATAAGAAGTCCATTAAAAGAACAAGTGACTCAGGGTTCTATGAGTACAAGAGTTTGATCAGTAATGGAAAATCAGAATACTTGAACTAGCATTCTTTCAGAATTAATCATGAATTAATCTTGAAACAATCAGCCAATAAGAGGGACAACTGATTAGAGATATGAGAGATCATTTTTAATCATAACATACTACTTTTATGAGGCCCATAATACCAGAGGATAAATTAGATTAAAAATGAGTGCAATTGTCTTTTTTAAAAAAAGGAACTTAAGTGTGAGCAGAAAATAGCTGAATTCCAACAGGACCCATCAGGTTCAAATTTCTTGTGGAAAACCCATACCCTTGATAGCCGCGTAAACAATTTAAAAGTTGGTAAAATCTACCCAAATGAAAAACTCTCCATGGCTTCAAGTTTGGCGCGGATAGATTCACACCAGTATGCCCATTCAAAAAAATGCTTTGATTCAGCAAATTTTCTGGGTGCTACCAAAAAAAATTCCAAGCGTTGTAGAGCTGATATGAAGGCTGAAGCACCAAATTTCCTGCTTACCAGCTCCTCAATACTCAGGTGTTCCCATCTCTTGCTAGTCAATAAGCTTGAAGGTGATACATCAACATTGATTTCCCTAGGGGCATTCTTGCAGGTGGTAGCACTATATGGTAGTTGGGCCTACTGGGTTTGTGTATCATGGGGGCTATTTTTCTCAATGAGGATTGATAACTGAATTCTCAAGCAATTGGTAGAATCCTTTCTTAACCAGGATTTTAGATTGATCCGTTGATTTGTATGAAAGATTATTCATTGCAGGTGTCATTTGGATTTGCCAAACCAGTTTCATGAAGCAAACAAGAGAGTTCAATGTCATTGTTCTCTTGGAAAAATGGAATTATTAGACCATGAGAGGATTTCAAAGTTATCCCAGGATGCAATGATTTGTAAAATTTCACATCATGTCTTATTTCTATCTCTCCATTTTCCAGAAGAATACAAACATTTTTCATGTTCACTTGCTCCCATAAGTACATACCTCAATATTGGCAGTGTTTGAGTCTTTTTATAAGAGATTGTGCTAGATTATGTCTACATAAGCCCTACATCCAAAAAATTGAAATATACTAGGATCAAATTTATGATTTAACAAGGGCTCAAAATCACTCTTCAAAAACTTCTTTCTTGTAGGTTTCATATTATCATAGATCACTGCTTTCATGAAAGCCTCATTCCAATACTCTTGTGGCATATTATATTGATCAAAACAACCTTGATCCTTCTCAGAAATTTATCTGTACCCTCTCTCCACCATGGGATTTTACCAAAGGTTTCAGGGAGCTGGGATGTGAATGGTCACCCCATTTCCTGCCAGGAATTCCTACAATTTTTATCAGTTGAACTCTCACCCTCTTTCATTTATTCTTTTTTTGAAATTAAGTGATACGTAGTTGCAATATAACATAATTTGTTGAAGAATTGGAATTCCTTGGCTGTCTGTATTTGTACAAGATTATTGCCCCCAAATTTGGGGACTGATTAAAATTGGATAATTTTGATAGAGAATGTAATGTGGGTTGATTGGAAAAATGTGAAAAATGAAAATAAAATGAATTTTTAATTCATGGCTATGTCACAAGCGCTTCTGGAGTGCAAGCAGGGCTTAGCACAAGGGCACTCTACTCACAGGCAGATTTTAAGGGAAAGGTTACTGAGGGATGCTGCAGGGAGCAGAGAAATTGAGAGAGTAAGATAAGAGTGCTGGGATGTATTTCCTAGTAAGAAGTAGTAAAATTATTCCTTGAGTAACAGCAGGAAGGAAGAAGAGTAGGCCACTTTATATAGAAAAATTATTGGGGCTGGCTAGAGACAAAAAAGTTTGAGGTGCTCAGGCTAAATATGTAATAACCAGATCAGTCAAGGTAACAGAGAAGGCTAGTGAGGTAATGCTACTACATTGGGATGGGCTGTCTGCTACATTTTGGAAAGTCCACATGCCCGGGTTGTCTGGTTTGGGAGTTTAAAGTTGAAGGATTGACAGTTTACATAGGAGTAATGATACTATTTACTAAGGTACAGGAAGTATGTGATACAATCTGCAGGAGGATGCGCATCAGGATTCCCAAACAATAAAACATGATGAAATATGAGATAGAAAGACTAGGAGAGGTCAGAGGATATGCAAGCCTGGGAGATTAAGTATGTGCAAGCCTATGGAGTCTATCTGTATACTATGTGAGGTTAGACTATATTTAGATATCCAGTGCATGTAGATCCTGGGGATATGTAGTTACTGAGGATATGCCAAGCTCCCCTCAGGACTCAGGTGGAAATTCCTTGGCAATTAGATTAGAATGAGGGTCAGAATGAGTTTTCTGAAGGTGGAATTTGTTGGGTTTCAGTATGACAGTAACCCCTTGTGAAAAGGAGGGCATTGCCTGATGAACATAAAACAGAAGTTTGAAGAGGCCATCTAGTCTTGTTCCCACCAGTAATTTCTGAATTGAGATTTACTTCCGCATACCCACAACCATCAACACCTTCCACCCCACTACCATCCCTATCATCCCACAAAAGGACCCCTACACCAACCTATAGATTGGATAAGACCAATGCCTATCACCCAGTCCAACAGTATTTTCCCAGCTGTGATAGGCTTAAGAAGATGGAAAGAATATTTACCACCAGTATCAAGCATAATCCATAAAAATGTGAAAGTTTCCACCAGTATGGAAGGGCTTGTGACACAAAAAAAAGCAGAATAGGAAGGCCTTGAGGCGAACCCCATGGGTTCAAGAGAAGAGCCATCCCTTTGAGTTAAAGGTCGCTTCATAAAATGATGCCATGGATATGGGGTATTCTTCAAGGCGGGGTGAAGATTCAGTTGAGTAGTTGGTTATTGGGTTTATTTCAAGATGTTAATTGCTTGTCTTTATTTCAATGGATCCAGGAGTGCCTGGAAAGGACCAAGGCTAAGAGAGACAATTTTGTCAAATGGCCAGGCTGCCAATGGAGGGGGTGTCCAGGCTGCACAACAACAAGAGAGGAAAGGAATTTATGAGGTGGGGGAACCCTCTTAAAGACTCTGATTAATAGTTTAGAAAGTTTCCAGAAAATAAATATTGTGGAAGAAATATTATAAACTCAATTGAAACCATCAAAGAAGGTCAAAGTTCTGAAAATGACCATCAAAGCATCAAATTGTCCCCCAAAAATGTCAAAGGAAGATCTCAGTTGTTCAAAGGAGTCCATCAAATCATCAAAAAAGCTGGTAAAATTTTCAAAGGAGGTGGTTAAAGTGTCAAAGTTTCAAAGAAAATCATTAAAGAATTGAGGAAAATCATCAAAGCATTGAAACATAAAAGCGGCTTGTTGAGGCGTCAAACTTCAAAGCCTTGAAGCAGATGTGGATGCCAAATTGAGTCTTGAGATGTATTTAAGAAACAAAATGGAGGATTTTGAAAAACTTAATCAAAAGGAAAAAGGAATGAAGAAAGTGAAAGAAAAATAAAAGGAGAAAGAGAGAAAGGTCATCATTGTCAGAGAGGGGGGCATATCAGATGATTTACTGGAATTGGAGGATCTTACAATGAACATGAAAGAGCTGGAGGTGAAGTTGAAGTTAATTGGAGACAAAAGGAACAGGAAGAAAGGGATATGTAGGAGGATAAGAGAGGAAGGCGGATCTGGAAGACAGAACATATCAGAAGAATGGTTGGAGGAGTTTGAAACTGGAGACAGGTTTCTGGAAATGATGGAACCTTCAGTGGTGGATAGAAAGGTTAGGGAGGATTCTATTTTAAATCAAGGGTAAGTAACCCGTTATTTAAATATTTATAGTAAAATACCTCAAGCCTTGGATTCTAAATTTCAAAAAGGTCTAGGATGGGATTGGGGTGTGAAATCAGGAAGGAGAAGTTTGGTTTTTTAGAATCTAGGAAGAAAAGAAGTGCAGGAAAAAAAAAGAAAGTATCAGAAATCCTTGCTCTGGCTGGTATGTCTTTTGAGCTAGGTACTTCTGTGAGAGGTCCTAATTCTTATGAAAATTGAAAATTGAAACTAGTAAATTTCTGGATGGCTAGACTAAAAGAAGTAAAAGATCTTATTTTTGAAGATTTTTATAATTTTCTTTTATTTTTTCTATCTATTTTATTTGTTCTTTATTTTTATTGTATTTTTTTTGATTTTTGATTCTAAGAAGAGGAAACTTGTTAAGAGAGAAAGAAATATTATATATATTCTCTTTGATTTAATTTTTTAAGAGGGATAAAAATAAATAAACTTGAGAAGGAATTTATATATTATGTTAAAGAATATTTTGGTTTTAGGGGATAGAGTGTGTGGAAATCTTTAATTAAGACAGGGAAGTTGGTAAAATTAGATTTTTATTCCCATGCAGTGCATTAATTGTTGTTGACAGCTCTCTGATACCAGGAACCTTGCAGTCCTTTAGCTTAAGATAGTGATAAAAATACTGGAATAATAATAATAATAATATTCCAAAGATAAACACTTAAAAAGCTCAAATAATAAATATGTTCAAGAGCTGGTGAAAGGTTTTAATTTCTTTGGTTAAAATGGTTTTCAATTTGTTATAAAATGAGGGGCCACAGTATTATATGACTGGGGATCTTTACAGACAGACAACCTCTCTTCAAGGCGCCTCCTTAGGCAGTTTAAGAACCTTGGAATGATAATGGGTACCTTATAAGGACTCATCCACTGATATGGAAAGGAAAAAAAGCACAATGGTCAAGGCAGGAAGGGAAAAACTCACTCCAATTCAATAATCCACAGAAAATCCTGCAAAGGTTCAGGTAAAGGGTTTCTGGGAAGATGGGGCTGATTGCCAGACTAAACTTCAATGAATCAGGTTGATTGGTTTTGGGAAGTAATGATAATACTGAAGAATAGGTCATAAATCACTTGCTCATCTCCTTATAAGCGCTTGACTAACAATCACACGGCGTCTGATTCATAATAATAAATTCCTGGTAAAACTGATGGGGAATAATGGATCCAAAGAGGTCTTTATAAATACCTTTTGGGGTGATAATGAGCTTCTCAGGGCACATAGAGAGGGTTTTACTCATGGTCTGAGGTTAAAAAGCTAGTCAGGGCAAGTTTAGCACGTCCACGTGATTCTTTCAATCAGCTGTCCTCAGATCTGCTGGATTTCTGTATTACTTTAGCCACAGGATCTGTTAATGTGTTGATGGCGTAATTGTGATCATTCTGCACTTATCCTTCATTTGTACTATTAATATTGGTTTAATGTAGAAAGATGTGGATACTTATTGATTTTTCATCATTTGCTGAGCACGGAAGAAATTTTTTATAATTTTGAAGGCCACTCCTTGTAGTGTTTTGTAGTCTTCAAAGAATAGGATCTTTCTGTTTTGTGGTAAACTGAAATATTTTATTTATTATTTTAAAACACTTTAAAATTGATTGTATAATGTTTTTATTTAGTTTTTATGGTTTTTAGATCATTTTTAATGCATATGTCACATTTTTAAATATTCCAGGTAAACCCTACTAGGTTGTAGCTCCTGTGAGCAGTACCTGCCGTCAGAGTTGTCACGACTGATCCTGACGCGGGGATCAGTCCATTCAGATGCCCGCGGGGTAGGATCCGCTGCATTTGTGGAAAAATTGGCTGCGCGCAGGACCTCTGTATGCAGGAATGTGATGCTTCAGGTACGTAGGGGTTGTGTAGGGACGCGGGAATGCGCGCGGGCATTGTGACATAACACATTTCCGTGTGTAACTCCTAAAATATAGACAAAACCTCAATTATAACTGCATTTGAGGTCTGAAACCTATAAGTGACCAGGTGTGTAAAATATTAAATTGGCAAAAAGGTGCCCTATTGGTGCCCTGAACTTTTGATCAATTCTTACTTAGTTATTTAAAATATGAAGGAGTTATATTTCAAGTGTGGGGTCAGTGAGCAAACCTCCTTTATTTTGGGCGGGAAATTCATTTCTGCAATAATATTTATGGATTCCACACTCCTTCTTAATATTTTTATTTAATGTTTTTATTTTGTTTTTTTTTTGCTTTGACAGGTTGCTCTGTACATAGTAGCAAGCTGAAAGTTGTCATGAAAAATTTTTCACTTGACTAAGGAGAATGAATTCCCCCTCCTCAGATTGGAATCCGGTATCTGAGAAAATTCACATTCCTCTTCCTCTTCTACCTCAACTGGTTTGTTTGGTGGTAGGTACCAAGAAGATAGTGATTTGTCTTAATAGTGATTGAGTAGGGAGGAGTGAAACACTGGGTGGATTGTGGATCACTGGCTAGGGAGTTGAAGCTGGATTTTTTTTTCAAATATTTTCTAAAATTGAAAAAGGAACTAAACATTGCTCTGAAAGCTTATGTTTTGGAAAATTAGTTTTGATATTTTTAGAAGAGGGCCATGATTCATTTCAAACAGAAAATGAGTCAGGAAAATCACTTCTTTTATGGTCAGCATATCTGTTATAGGCTTTCATTGAATTTTCCAATTTGATTGCTAGTTTTTTTTTTTGGTTTTTGTGGATATGAGTTATATAATTACCAGAAGTTTGGTCCTCTACTACATGCAGCCTTCAAAACTTGGGGGGTTGTCCATAGATGTTGAAGAAGGGAGATTGCTTAGTTGAAGTGTTGGTGGATTTGTTGTAGGCAAATTCAGCAAGAGGGATCCAGATATCCCAGTTGTCTTGGTGATAAATGAAATACATCCTAAGAAATTGTTCCAGGACTGGATTCAACTGCTCCCTCTGACCATCTGTTGCAGGATGATAAGCTTTTGAAATATTTTGTTTTACCTGTAATCTTTCATAAAAATTTTTACAGAAAGAAGAGACAAATAAAGATCCTCTATTGCTAAAAATATCAGCTGGGAGGCCATGTTTTGACAAGAAATGAAAGATTAGCAAGTTAGATAATTTGAGAGGAGAGATGTCAGTTGTGGTTTTATAAAGATAGAAATTTTTGAAAAACAATCAACCACCACAAGGATTGATTCAAATCCATTGGATAGTGGCAGCTGGGAGATAAAGTACATATAGAATGAAGTCCAGGTAGCATCTGGAATTGGTAAGGGTTGAAGGAGTCCAAACTTCTTGTGGTTGCTGGGTTTTTTTCTGCTGCAAAGGTAAGAAGAACAAACACAATCTTTGGTAAAAGAAGTCATACTTTTCCAGTGGAAATCTCTCTTGACTCAATCAATTGCCTTATATTTTCCAGGGTGACCAGAGAGTGGGGAATTGTGTTGTTGTCAAAGTATCTCAAGTTGGAGCTTTTCATCTTCCTTGGGGATTGCTATTCTATTTTGAAAGTTAAGAATGCCAGTGTCTGCATCTATAAGGAGAATCTTTAATTTTTACTTTTTATGTAACTTTTGAATGATTTTTGGGTTGACTTGTTAGAGATCTGAGATTGAATTAGGTTTTCCAAGTGTCTGTCAACCTGTTTTGTGGAAAAAAAGAAAATTCTAGAATGTTCAAAGTCAGTATTTTACAAGAGTTGTTTCATATTTTCTGGGCTATTTTCTGCATAGGGCATCCCCCCCTTGGGATAAATTTTGTCTCAACGTGACAAGACATCAGGCAATATAGAGTGCTTTCCATGTCTGTAGACTATAGTAAAGTCAAATTTGGACAAGAACTCAGCCCATTGGGCTTGGAAACTAGTTGATACTCTAGAGTTCATAAAATATTCTGGAGATAAATTATCAGTGAGAACTTCAAAGGGACAGGTAAGACTGAGGAGGTAAGCTTTCCAGATCTTGATAGCCCATACAATGGCTAAGAGCTCTTTATTGTGGATTTTGTATTTTAGTTCAGCCCCACCCAATTTTGTGATTTCAAAAGCAATTGGGTGCTTGGATTCATCAGGGGAGACTTGGGTGAGCACAGCACACAGGGTATAGTCACTAGCATCAGTCTCCATAAATGTTTTCAAAGAAAAATCAAAATGTTTAAGGATAGGAGCCTTGGTAAAGGCTTGGTTGAGTTCCTGAAACTGCTGTAAAGCCCCTGGAGATAAAGAAAAGATGGGTTCTGAACCAGTTAGAGAACTGAGGAGATAGAACTTTCTGGAATATTTAATGATAAGCCTGGGATAAAAATTAGAAAAACCCAAAAATCAATGCAAAGCCTTTTTGTTTGTTGGTGCTGGACAATCAAAGATCTTTTGGACCATGGATTTTTCTATTTCCATGCCATCACTAGTGATCAGATATCCTAAGTAACCCACTGAAGAGGCATGAAATTCAAATTTAGAAGCTATTGAATATAAGTTGTTCTTCCAAAGTCTTTTCAAAACTTCACACACATGGGCTGTGTGTTCTTTTAAGTTCTTGGGAAAAACAAAATCAGGATGTCATCAAGTTATACCACCACAAAGATGGTTAGAATATCTGAAAAATGTCATTGACAGGAAATTGAAAAGAGGCAGGAGCATTGGTCAGTCCAAATGGCATAACCAAATATTCAAAAATTCCAAACTGGGTCCTGGATGCTGTAAGATGTTCATCCCCTTCTTTGATTCAAAGGAGATTAAAAGCACCCCTCAGGCCAATTTTAAAAAAGATAGAAGAATCAGAAAAGATTGTTAATAAGTGAGTCATGGGAGGAATAGTTTACCAATTCTTTTGAGTAAAAGCATTAATCTTCCAATAGTCAACACACAATCACAAACCACCATAATTCTTTCTCACAAAGAGGAAAGGTGCACCAGTGCTTGAAGTGCTGGGGAGAATGAAACCTTTATCTATAATTTATGCTTTATAGGATTGTAGGGCCTCCTTCTCATGGTGACTGAGATAATATATACGCCCAACTGGAGGCAATGGGCCTTCCAATTTCATATGGTGGGTGTAAGCACAGTGAGGAGGGGGTTTATCAGATTTAAACTTGGAAAAAACATCTAAAAAGTTATGGTAAGCTTCTGGAACTATCTCCATCATAATTTCAATTTATTCAGTTTCCTCAACTTCATCCAGACCTTCTCTAGAAGTCTTCTTTGGTCTGGATTCAGAAGTAGAAATAATCATACGCAAAATATGAATGGATAGATCATCCACTATATCTTCCAAGAATTTAAGAGAATTTCCAAAGAATATCCAATTCAAAGAGGTAGGGGTTGAACTCAAAGGAAAGTGTTGTGTTTGTATAGATTCTGAAAGGGGAGCAGGAGCAGTGATCTGCAGGTTCACTGGTGGAAGTTAAGTGGTGGCAAAATATATCTAAACAGAAGGGGAAAAATCCAACCTTGGTTGGTGACTTGGGGCAATAAATCCCAATTTAAAATTTACCTTGGGTTTCCATAAATGGAGGAAGTCAATACCTAGAATAATATCTTCACTTAGGGGAGTATCAATGACCAGGAAATCCCATTCTAAGTTAGGAAAAGAAGGTAATCAAAAATTGAAGGAAACCTTAGGAGTTATCTCCTGAGATGGAGATTTGGAAGGGCTAAAGGTAAATAAGAAGATAGGAGTGGTCAGAGGTTCAGGAAATAAAGAAAACTTCAAAACCATAGATTGAGAAATGACAGATTTATTTGATCCTCCATCAACAAAAACACTGTAGGCCTGATTATTGAGCAAAAAAATGAAATCCAAGTCTTTATTAGGGTATTGAGATGCTTTCCCTTCCAAAGTATGCACTCAAGTAGTGGAGGGGTGATGTTCATGGAGTACCAGATTTTGATCACCTAGTATTTTCCCTGTTTAGTTTTAGAAGGAGTAGGCTTTTGGCCAGGCTTAAAATCTGGAAGTTTTCTGCAGAGGCTAAATTTGTGAGCACCTCTGCCATATTTAAACAACTAATATTTTTCTCTTGTAGCTTTTTCTTCCGCCTTAAGATGTCCATCCTCATCTACATTAGGATTAGGATGGTAAGTTGTAGAAGGGTTAACATAGGGAGCTTTTGCTTTCACCTTGAATTTACCTTGGTGGCTGGGTTGTTGAGGTCTTGGAGGAGTTGAGAAGCTGGGTCCAGGTCTTGGAGTCTGAAGGGAGCTGAGTTACTTCTCACTGATCCTTTCATGGTAACAAGTATTTTACTTGAGGAAAATGTCCATTAGGTCTTCCGGAATTTCTAGGTTTCCATCATATCCATCTAGTTGTCCAATGAAATGGATGGTGTTAAAATAAGTAAGCACTTAGCCGTGTGCTACGTATGATTATAATCCAAATGGGATGTACATGAGGGCCTCTGCGGCCCATTGGATGCACACATGGACCATACGCGCCAGTGTGGATGCCACGGATTTGGGGAAACTGGTCTCAAAACGCGTGAAACAGGCCTATTGGTACATAGGCCCTAACGGGCCTGGTGGGGTATATGGGCAAATACAGCCAGATGGGCTTGCATGGGGATAATTGGGCCCAAGGTTAATTTTGGACATACTTGGCTAGACGGGCTGGCCCACCAAAGTATGTTAAACTCACCTTTCAGGCTTGTAGGCGGCCCAATGGGGCCGCCGCCCGTGTATCAGCCCATTTGGGGCTGCTGCCCATGTCGCGGCCCACTCGGGGCCGCTGTTTATGCTTACAGCCCGTTTATGGGGCCTGATGGCCTGCGCGGAGCCGTCCTAGGGGGCAGGGGGACTCAAAAATGGAGCCCCCCCACCCCAGTTGGGGCTGCCGCAATGGGTGGCGGCCTGCGGGCTGGTGGCCCCAGCTCCTCCCCCTCCCCTTGCTTGCCATCGCAAGGAGGAGGGGGAGGGCTGGCTGGATGGAACCAGCCAGCAACTGGTCGCAAGTGGCGACCAGTCATGGTGGGGGGGACTTGATCACCCCCCCACCAAAAGAGGCGGCTAGGCCAGTCGTATTGAGGAAACCGGCGGTGGGGGGGAATTGACCACCCCCCCACCCTCAAAGGGGCGCTATCCCCCCCCCTATACCAAGGGAAAGGAGCAATGGGCTGGAGGGGACCTGACTAACCCCAGCCCACCTAGCATGACAACACCCTGGGGGCATCAACCTCCAGGGCCCCTGGTAGGGGGATTTGACTGCCCCCTCCAGGGATTTGAGAGAAAGAGAGGGGGGCAGCAAGTCTGCCTGTTACACCCCCTGCATGTGTGTGGTAGACCAAACGCAGGTGTGTCCTGGGTCCCTCATGGCCATTTGTATGGCCAGGGGCTGGTTGCCTCATGCAACCAGTCAGCATGAGAGGTAACAGGCGGGTTTTAATAGACAACCGGCCAGGTTTTTGCAAAGCTAAGGGGCTGGTTCAGCCCCATTGAAGTGGAAACACCAGAAATAACCAGAATAGGCTGGTTGTAAGGGTACAGGGACTGATGCCATGCGTGCTGATGTAGCCCAAACCAAGTAACAAGGCCTGTAGAGCCTGTAGAGCTCTTTTGGAGCGGAAAATTTGCCTTTTGGCTTGTTGTATCATGGGCTCACAAGAGGTCAATCTTTTGTACTTAAGGAGATCTTCTCCCTGCTTTTTTCCATGATCCATTCATCATCCAATTGAATTCATCACCGATATCATCCAACGTATTGCCCCATTGTGAGAGCCCATCAGCAATTATTGACACAAGGTGTCCAGCATTTCTTTTGCTTTAAATACCGCTCATTTGCCTAAGCTAATTGCTGTCCATAATTATAATACATTATCAGTACCAACATCATCATTACTTTCAAGCCATCTAGACCCTTGTACCTCACTCTGGAAAACCTCAAAGACCTCAAGGTTTCCAAGAAGATTTCCTATATCCCTGATGTTAGCTCCACCAAGATAGTTCTGAACAGTCAATATTATAATTCTTGGGCTGTCCTTATGGATAGTGATCTGGACAACATCTGTTGTGGGGAGATATTGGATGCAGATGACACTTTGATCAGTTCAGAAGTGGAGAAAAAGTCTTATCATCTCATCCCTAGGCATCTTGATGAGAATCTTGTGACATGGGTTGCCAATACTCTTAGGGAAGATGAGAGAAGGAGGGGCAGCATCCTTTGGAAGTTGCTTAAGTCCAAATATGCTAGTGATTCCGTTCACCAGAAGGGTATAGTCTTCAATAAACTATTCAAGTTACAATATTTGAATTGTAAGCAATTTTTTGCAGAGGCTAGGTCTAGCATAGCCAAGTTTAAGTCATCAGGACTTAACATGGATCCTGAGTTTTTGTCACTCTTAATCCTCCAGAAGCTACCAAAGGAGTTTGATTCTTTAGTCATAATTATTTCTCAATTGGATCCTCTTCCTGGGGAGGAGGATGTGCTGAAGAGGATTGAAAAGGATGATCTTCAGTTCAAGATGAAGGGGGGCTCTGGAACAGCCCTTGGTGGAAAGACTGGAAAATATTGCAAGAAGGAAAAAAAGGATTTGTCCAAGGTCTTATGCTATAATTGTCAGAATAAGGGGCATTATGCAAAGGATGGCAAGGAGGCCAAGAAGAGGAAGAAGTCCAAAGAGAATGACAAGGAGGTCAATCTCACTACTGAAAATGTTGCAATGGTGGCGTTTGATGGTCCAATGGTAATGGTTGTTGGGGAAGAAGGTCCCAACAAGAAGGCCAAAATTGATGAGGCTCAAGAAATGGACTTGATTGATTATGAAGTGAGTAATCTTAACCTCAAAGATGAGAACTTATCAGTGACTGATAAAGCTTCTTTCCTATTAGGAGGATTGAAGGAGGATGTTCTTGTTTTGATTCATTCTGGTTGTACAGATCAAATGTTCTTTGAACCAAATTTATTTTCAAATCTTAGTGATTATGATGGAATTTTAAATATTGATCAGAAAGGCAGAAAAATTCAGATTAAGGGAATTGGAAAAGTTATTCTTGCAAATGACTTGGGTTTCAAAAGTTCTTTTGAGAAAGTGTTCTATGTACCAGAGTTGCCTTATAACCTTGTGTCTCTTGGAGTGTTTTGGAAAAAAGGTTTCCAGATTTGTTATCTTAATAAAGATAGGTTTTTTATTGATATGGATGAGAGAACTGTTCTTAGTGGAAAAGTTTGAAACAAGCTTTTGTGTGCAAGCTTGTTCAAAATATCAGCTCTAAGCAAATTGGCTCACAATAGAAGTTGCCATAAGGTAAAGGACAGCAACTGTGAGAGTTGTACCTTGGGGGCTAAGACTAGAAATGTGTTCTCAAAGAGTAGAGATTGCACTGATGTTCCTAGAGAGGAATTTTCCATTTATTTGGCAGGGAAATTCAAACTGGAGTCCCTTGGTGGGGCAAGATAATTCATCAATTTATTTGATACTGCAACTAATTATGTTTGGGTTAAACCAATTCAATCTAAGGATCAGACCACCAAGGAGGTTTCTGTAATCTTCAAAGTATGGGAACAGAATGGTCTAATGAAGGAGATCAAGAGGGTTATTACCAATGGAGGTGGTGAATTTGTGAGTAAAGAGTTTGAGAGGTTATTGAAAGATTACAGTATCATTCATATAGTCACTAATGCCAGTACTCCACAGAATAATGGAATAGTTGAGAGAATGAATAGGACTTTACTGGACAAGGTCAGAACTATTATGTCTCAATCTGGTCTACTAAAGTTCTTTTGGGCTGATTTGATGTGTACAGTTTGTCTGTTGAACAAAATTGTAAGTGTTGATGGGAAGAAACCTCATTATCAGTTTTGGAAGTTGTACCCCAAAACATCACAACTAAGAACAATTGGTTGCTTTGTGTATTATAGTGTCCACCATAATAAGATAGGATAGGTACAGGGAATGGAAGTCCCATTATTCTTCCGCAGGATATGCGGAAGATACATTTCAGGAACAGTTTATGCTCAATGAAGTCCTAGAATTGAGTTCAGAAATGGGTAAAAGGGTTAACCCAAATAGCTTTGGCCAAGCTTTGAATTTTGATGAGAGAGCCAACTGGAAGAGTGCTATTTTTGAGGAATTTGATTCTCTGGAGAATAATAGTGTCTTTGAAGTAGTTAAGCGGGATTCTGTTCCAAAAGGAAAGACCATTGTGAGGTCTAGATTGGTGTTAAACAAGAAGTTTGAAACAAATGGAGTTTTGAAGAGGTTCAAAGCTAGATGTGTTGCACAGGGCTTCAAGCAGAGAGAGGGTATTGATTACCAAGAAACTTTCTCAACAACTGGAAGGCTGTCCACCTTCAGGTACATCATTTCTCTGGCAGAGGAGTTGGGTGAAGAAATAAGACAAGCTGATTTTGTAACAGCATACTTGAATGCAAAACTTGGAGAGGAGGAGACTGTTTATATGTCAATTCCTGATGGTTTTTGTGAATGTTTAGTAGAGACTAAACCAGAAACCATGAAGAAAATCTGTGTTAGAAGTTTTCTTTCAGCAGATAAAGGAGAGTATGTCCTCAAGCTGTGTAGATCCCTGTATGGATTGAAGCAAGCAGCTAGGTCATGGTATAACAACATGAGTGAGAAACTGATACAGATTGGTTTCAAGATGTCTGAGTCCAACCCTTTTCTTTTTGTAAGAAAGGATGCAACTTTGTTTTTATGGGTTGATGAAATTATCATCATAGGAAATGGTAAAGAGAGAGTCATGGAGACACACAAAAAGGAATTCAAGATAAAAGATCTTGGTCTGGCGCAACAGGTGCTAGGAATGAAAGTCAGTAAGAGCAAGAATGGTATTAATTTAGACCAGATCCACTATGTAGAAGCTCTTCTTAAGCAATATGGCTTAGAAGATGCAAAGGAGTTTGGTACTCCCATGCAGTCAAACATTTTTTTAGAGAAGTCTACAGATGAGGAGTATCTGGAGTTTGTTCAATCTGGGAAGGACT
Organism: Puccinia polysora; assembly: GCA_025617555.3. NCBI lineage: Eukaryota > Fungi > Basidiomycota > Pucciniomycetes > Pucciniales > Pucciniaceae > Puccinia > Puccinia polysora. The sequence continues at coordinate 28,968,839 of CM062624.1, forward strand.
ACAGGTCAACTATTAGATTTCTCAATTACTTGGGGCAGTGTACAAGGCCCAATATTGCCTTTGAAATTGGTGTCTTGTTGCAAAACTTAGAGAAGCCAAGCATGAGGCATTGGTCAGCTTTTAAGAGAGTTATGAGGTATCTTAAAGGAACGCACAGTCTGGGACTGTTGTTTAAAAAGTCAGCAAACTTTGATTTGGTTGGTTAGTCCAATGCAAGTTGGGCAGATGGTAACACTAGGGAATCCACAAGTGGTTTCATATTCTTCTTAGGTAAGAATCTGGTGTCATGGATGTCCAAGAAGGTATCAGCAATAAGTCTTTCATCAACAGAGGCTGAGTATAGAGCTTACTTAGCAGCTTCACAGGAAGCAAAATGGTTGAGGAAAGTCTTAGAGGATACACATCAGCCACAAGGGTTTGCATTGTTGTATTCTGTTGACCAGAGTGCCATTGCGTTGGTGCAAAACAAAGTCTTCCATTCAAGAAAAAAACATATTGATGTTCACTATAACTATACCCACAATGCAGTTAACTGCAAGGAGATTGTGTTGAGGTACATGCCTACTGGAGCAATGATTGAAGATATCTTGACTAAGGCTTTAGATAGGAACAAGCATTAAGGCTTTGTGACTAACATGCAAATGTCACTCCTTTTGGATTAAAGGGGTGTGTTAAGATACTTAAGCACTTATGCATGTGCTATGTATGATTATAATCCCAATGGGATGTACATGAGGGACTCTGCGGCACCTTGGAAACACACATGGACCATACGCCCCTGTGTGGATGTCACGGATTTGGGGAAACCAGCCTCTAAATGCGTGAAACAGGCCTATTGGTACACAGGCCCTAACGGGCCCGGTGGGGTATGTGGGCAAATACAGCCAGATGGGCTTGCATGGGGATAATTGGGCCCACGGTTTATTTTGGACATATTTGGCCAGACGGGCTGGCCCGCCAAAGTATGTTAAATTCACCTTTTGGTCTTGGGGGCAGCCCCCAATGCTGCAGCCCATTTGGGTCTGCCGCATGTTTTGCAGCCCACTCAGGGCTTCTGTTTTTGATTACGGCCCATTTATGGGGCCCAAAAGCCCGGGCATAGCCATTGTAGGGGGAAGGGGGACTCAAAAATGGAGCCCCCCCATCCCAGTCACGGCTTCCGCAGGGCTGGTGGCCCCGGCTCCTCCCCCTCCCCTTGCTTGCCATTGCAAGGAGGAGGGGGAGGGCTGGCTGGATGGAACTAGCCAGCGACTGGTTGCAAGTGGCAACCGGTCATGGTGGGGGGGGACTTGATCACCCCCCAAACAAAAGAGGTGGCTAGGACAGTTGCATTGAGGCAACCGGCTGTGGGGGGGAATTGACCATCCCCCCCCCACCATCAAAGGGGCGCTCTCCCCCCCCTATACCAAGGGGGAGGAGCAATGGGCTGGAGGGGACCTGACCACCGCCCAGCCCACCTAGCATGACAACACCCGGGGGGAATCAACCTCCAGGGCCTCTGGTAGGGGGATTTGACCTCCCCCTCCAGGGATTTGAGAGAAAGAGGGGGGGGGGGCGGCATGTCCGCCAGTTACACCCCCCAATTTGTGTCTGAGACCAGACCCAAGTGTGCCCTGGGTCCCTCCTGGCCATTTGTATGGCCAGGGGCTGGTTTCATGAGGCAACCAGCCAGCATGAGAGGTAACAGGCCAGTTGTAATAGACAAATGGCCAGGGGTTTGAACAGCTAAGGGGCTGTTTCAGCCCCATTGAGGTGGAAACACCAGAAATAACCAGAATAGGCTGGTTGTAAGGTTACAGGGACTGATGCCATGCGGGCTGATGTAGCCCAAACCAAGTAACAAGGCCTGTACAGCCTTTAGAGCTCTTTTGGAACGGAAAATTTGCCTTTTGGCTTGTTGTATGATGGGCTCACAAGAGGCCAATCTTTTGTACTTAAGGAGCTCTTCTCCCTGCTGTTTTCCATGATCCATTCATCATCCAATCAAATTCATCACCAATATCATCCAACGTATTGCCCCATTTTGAGAGCTCATCAGCAATCATTCACACAATATGTCCAGCATTTCTTTTGCTTTAAATACTGCTCATTTTCCTAAGGTAGTTGCTGGCCATAATTATAATAGATGAAATTCCCTGTCTGAAATGGAAGAAAAAAGCTTTATCACCCCACCCAGAGACCTTAGTCATGAGGGTCCTGAATTCAGTGATATAGTTAGTTGCACACCCTGTTTCTTTCATCTTGAAGAGGGTTAACTCCTCCTCAGAAATTTGAATTTCCAGTCAATCCCCAAAAAGGGTATAGAAGTTCTGAGTGAACAAAAACCCAGAGTTAAGTAAGAATTATGGCTCATTATTACCAATTTGAGTAAGATAGGGTTGGATCCATTGACTATTGTATCCTGAAAGGTAAGAAACTGTAAATAAAACCTTTTTCATGTCATTAGCAAACACCCTCTCATCATTGGAATAGATGAGTTCAAAATCTTGAAGGAAAGGTCTAAACTTGGTTGGGTTTTTCCCATCAAATTTTCCTGGGGCATTAGTGCAGGGAGATTTGAAATTAGAAAAGGGTTGGGGGTCAATATTTTTGGAGAGGTGAGTCATTGAAGTTTTAATTTGTTGAAGAATGGCCAGCAGAGCAGGGTCAGTTGAAGGGCCCTGAGAGGTGGAAGGTAAGTTTGAAGCTTGGGAAGATGATGGGATTTCTGTAGAATTAGAAGTTGGACCAGTATTACCATCTGGTGGGGGTCAATCCAAGCCAATCAAGATCCTGGAGTCAAATACTGAGTCCTCATCCTCATCATCTTCTTCATCTTCTCCTGGGATTGGAACCAAGCTGGAGACATCAGCAGGTGATTCAAGAACATGGTAAACCAATAATTGAAACTTTCTTGGAATTCTGTGAAGGATAGAATTTTCAGAGGGAGGAATAGTAGAAATAGAAAACTGAGGGATAGGTCCCAAAAATCCAGTATCAATAGCAGTAGAGTTGGTTGCCACTGGTGCTGGTAAATTTAAAAAGGTTCTCCCTGTTCCACAAGCTCTGGGAGTAGAGGTTTAAGTAAGTTCAGTGTTACCCCTTTGTCTGGAGCTACAGGTGACCGCTGGTGTAGAGGTGTGGGAAAAAAATTCACATTGTAGAGGTATTCTTATTGCTAAGATTGATGGGTGACCCAAAATTGTCTTCACTTAGAGAAAGAAAAATGGTTCAAGAAGTTTTTACCCAACCTTGATTGATCATCGATCCAATAAAGGTGTCAAAGTTCCTTTTCAAAGCATTGAAGTAAAGTGTCAAAGCAAGGAATCAAAGCGTCAAAGCAAGAATTCAAAGGAACAAAGCAAAAAATCAAAGAATTGAAGTGGGGTCTAGGATGATGGAAATTTGGAGTGTAAGGGAGGTTTTGAAAAAGTAAGGGATTAATTGAAATGGCCACCAATTAAATATCCAAGTCAAGGTTGGGGGTAGTTAGAAAATCAAACAAAAATTGCCACAAATCAAAAGCAAGATTTGATGCAGTAAATAGGGTAAGGATTGTTGGTTTGTGAAGATGATGTTATTGGGGAAGATCTCAGTTTAATGTCACAAGGGCTTCTGACATGCAAGAAGGGCTTTAAAAAAGGGGAATCTACTCTCAGTAGGCTTGGGGGGAAGGTTACTGAAGGATGCTACAAAGAGAAGAGTAGGAGTTAATTGAAGATATGGCGCTGATGAAACTTGCTGGGATGAATTCCTAGTAAGAAGTAGTAAACTGATTTCTTGGGAAACAATAAGGAAGGAGGAAGAGGAGACCAGTTTAAATAGAAAATAGCTGGAACTAAAACAAAGTTACAATTAAATGGGGCTCAGAATACACATGTAATAAGAAAGGAGTAGTTTAGGTAACAGAGAGGGCTGATCAGGTATGCTACTACATTGGGATAGGTTGCTACTGCATTGGGATAGGCTGCTAATGAATTGGGTTAAGGCTAAAGGTCTGAGCTGTCTAAGTTGGGTGTTTAAAGTTGAACATTTTACAGTTTACATGAAGTTCATGACACTATCTAATAAGTAAAGAGAGTATAGGATACAATCTTCTAGAGAATTTACATAAGGATTTCCACAGTATAAACCATGATGGATTATGGGTTAGATGGAGTGAATAAGTTTAGAGGATGTGCTGGCCTGGGAGATTAAGTATGTTCAAGCCTATGGAGTCTATCTGCATGTTGTATGAGTTTATACTACATTTAGATATGTGCTGCATGAAGATCCTGAAGATATATAATTACTGGAGATATATTGATATAAGTCTCCTGAGCCCTGAGGTTGAAGTTCCTTGGAAAGTAGATTAGTACTGAGGGTTAGACTGAGCTTGCCACGGGTACACTGAGTTAGGTGTCAGTATGACAGACAGTTGGGAATATAAGAGGGTGAAACTCTCCTAGTTGTCCTCAAGTTCCAGTATCAATGGTCCTAGCGTCTGTAAGGATAAGGATACTCCAGTAAAGAGAGAGAGAGAGAGAGAGAGATGAAGAGATGAATTTCCTTCCTATCCTTCTCTTTTCCTACCTATCCATGGATGAATGTGTATCCTACAACCTGGAGTTGAGAGTGAGGTTTTTAAGTCCTCCCTCCTAACTCTAACCTAAGTACAAGCACGACAGAAAGCCCAACAACAAATAGAAAAGAGACCCTAAAAACCAGAACCCTAGCCTAGACGTAACCCTTTCCCATGCCACAATCACCCTCCAGCCTGCCTACCCTTACACACACCCGTTTTGTCCTTCTCATGATGTGGCCCTCCGCCGTGCCCTACTTGGAGGCCCCCGCATTTTCTGTATCCGCCCAGCATGCCACATGATTTCCTGCCCCATGGGTTGGCCCACGCTTGCGCGCGCCCAGCCTGCTCCTATAGCCTTTCCCATACCGCACCAATCCTCAAGCCCACCTAACTTTACACCCACCCAGCTTGTCCTTCTCATGAAACAGCCCTCTGCTGCGCCCTACTTGGAGCCCCCGCTTTTTACATATCCGCCTGGTGCGCCGCGTGATTTCCTGCCCCGCAGGTTGGACCGCGCTTGCGCCCGCCCTCCCTGCTCCTATCTTCCCAAACTAGCTGCCCGCAAACCTGGTTGGGCTGACTCCATTCTTGGGTCTCCAATGTCCAAGCGGGCCGCAATGAGCGCGCCAATCCCCACACGGTTCCCAATCCAAGACTATATAATCACACAAAATCCCCCCCAACTTGAGTTCTGTCCCCAGAGATCTTCCCACCGTTACCTTGACCATACCCACCTGTACCCATTACACCTACCATTACACCCATCCTTAGAGAAGAAAACAGATAATAAAGAGAAGCCAACCCAGCCAGAGAAGGAAAGAGAATAAAAAAAGTTTTTTTTTATGAAGCGCTCCACTCCTTGTCCTGCCTTGTATTCTGCCATTTTTCATGGGTCTTGGCCTTGCATATATGGAACCAGCATTGTGCCGCTCCCACGTTCCTTCAATACTATCCCTCCCGTTTGTCCCCCCACGCCTAGCCGCTGTTCACAGTGGTTTGCAATCCTTCAGCTCTGCAGGGAGAGAGATTTGCATGGCCTCATCCAATCCCACAGGGTTTGTGTCCACAGGCCGTTGTCCCAAAATTCCTTCCAGGCGCGCCTTCCATTGTAAAAGCCCTTGCAACCCCAACATCCTTCTCACCAGCCATACTTTTTTTGCCCAATCCTTTCCCATTCCGCACCTGAATCCCTGCTGTGCGTTTCTGTTGCACCAATGCCAAAATCTCTGCTAGCTGTGATGGCAAAGGGCCTGCTGTTGGCCCATCCATCCGGCACTCCCTGCGCTCCAGTCCTTCAACTCTGCATGCATTCTCCTTGCCATTTAGAGGGTCCAACTTTGGGTGTAATCCTCTAACGCTTGGTCCTTTCTTTCTGCCACCCCCCTCTCCTCTCTGCAAGACCCATCCGCCGTTCATTGGTTCCCAAGCCCCGCGCAATATCCACTCCCATCCACTTCTTGGAAAGACTTGCCTGCCGCCCATTGGTTCCCCAATCATGCGCAATATCCGCTCCTGTTCCCTCCGCCGCCATTTGTTCTGCTTCCTGCCCCCTTGTCTGTTGAAGATCTATAAGCTTCCTCCCCTGTCTGCGCGCCCCTACCTGTCTCACCTGAATGTCACAAACCTGTCCATCCTATTAGTCTGCTCCAACGGACTGCTTGGCTTCCCTTTCTCCCTTTCCAAGTACTAATCCTTCCTCACATTCTGAAATCACCTCTATTCTAAATCTCTTTTATTGCCTTTCTCAAGACTATTCTTCTCTTCCTTCTCGCCCTCTCCCTTATCCTGCGTCTCTCTCCTCTCTTCTCAATTCCATCTTCGCGAAACACCTCCTCCTCAAATAACTCATAAATCCTCAAAACTCATCTCTGGCCGACTCCCGAACTACTGCCTTAATCACTGATCCAGTTTGGTATGAAATCCACGATCTTTTCCAATTCCCTTTTCTGCCCTTATGATCATCCTCTAACCTGCCTTCTGATCTGCATGCAGAGGTGGATCTTTGATTTTCTCTTTGGAAAGCTCCTTGTGCCTTTTTCCGTCTCGACCACTTACTCAGAACCACATCCTATTCTTCCTTAAAACTCTTGCGACATAGTACCTTTTGTGGAGCCTGTCACGGTGGTGGGACTTTTGTTCTTCTTCTTTTCCTCATGTCTTCCTTTTGGTTGTTGTGTCCTTCCTTGTTGTTTTGCTCTCCATCTCACTCAAAGTGTTTCTCTTCCCAATACACTCAGTCTTTGAACTCTCATTCAAACACAATTAACAGTCGAAATGACCAAGAACTTCTCCCTCCAAGACCAGACACCATGGCGGACCAACTCCAACAGACCATCTTGAAGACCGCAATTGAATCGATTCCTCAACTTAACTCTGACAGTTTCTTGTTGTGGAAGACTAGAGTCGTTAATATGCTTGACATTCAGGGCATCAAGAACGCTCTTTTTGACGACAACACCAACCTTTCCGAGACCAATAACATCTACTTGAGATCTATCATTACCTCCAAGCTTGACTTGTCCATTCACGCCAACATTATTACTCCAAAAAACAAAAGCAATGCTAAGTTGATCTGGAAGGCCATTATCAAATTCTTTGCTTCCTCAGACGCCTTGAATTGAGCCCGCGTGTTTGACAACCTACAAAACCTCACTTTCAATCCTCAAGATATTCAGAGCTTTATTACCGGGGCCAAGATAGCTATCCGTCGATTGCATGAAGTAGGAATTGAAATACCTACCGACATTCTTGCCTACATGCTCATTCACAAACTTCCTCCCTCCATGGCCAACATCAAAGATAGGATCATTCACAACCAGAATCTAATTAACCCTGATACCGTTCTTGAACACATTCAAATACACTTCAATAACGTCAAGATCAAAGAAGAACACTCCATTAATTTCCCTTTGGCTTTGGTCAACATAGACAGAAGACCCGATGTTCCTAGATGCTCAAATGGCAAACACAACTCCAATGCCTCCCACTCCCCGGTCAACTGTTGGGCTCTTCATCCCAAGCTCAGAGAGGAATTCCTGAAAAGAAAACATGGATCATCCACAACCGTCAGTTGTTACTATCATGCTCCCTTCGAACTATCTTCCACCATGTTCATCCTAGATTCTGGATCCTCCTCTCACATGTCTCCCAACATTGACCTGTTCACAACTTTTTCAACTAAAGAAATAGGTCTCGTGAAAACTGGGGCCAAGAATGGAGATCTGAAAATCAAGGGTATTGGAAACATTGAGATCAAACTGGGCTCATCTTCTATCCTTCTCAAGAACGTTCTCTATGTCCCTGATCTGCGTGTCAATCTCATTTCCTCTCGCTGTCTGTTGTTGGACGGATATATCATCAACTTCGAGAAGTCCAAATTCCAAATACACAAAAACAAAGAAGTTGTATACGAGGGCTATTACATGAACAATCTTCCCACCATTGTTGCCAAAGAAATCCAATCCTTTTCCTTTCTATCCTCATCTGAGTTCCTCCATAAGTTGCTCGGCCACGTGAGCTACCACGGCATTTGCAGTAAGTTGAATATCCCAATAAAAATGGAAAAACCCTGTGAGATCTGCGCCTCCTGCAAAATTACTCGGGCAAGTTTCAAAAACTCCCACAACAAAGCTCAAAACCCTACCAAGAAATCCACTTGGATCTTGTTGTTCCCCTTACCACAACAACCCAAGGACACAAGTATTTTGTCACCATCGTCAATAGCGCCACCCAATACTGCTCTGCTGTTCCCATCAAGCAGAAAAGCAAGGTGTCTGAAGTTCTTATCCACCTTCTGAGCTTGGAAGCAAAGCACTTCGGTTACTTCCCAGATGTATTGCACTCAGACCGCAGGACGGAGTTCATTAACTCCTCTCTGACCAATTTCTGCCACACCAAGCTAATACATATGCGACAATCGGACCCATATACACCCCAACAAAAAGGTCTTGCCGAGAGATTTAATTGCACTATTATAGAAAGCCTACGATGTATGATCGAGGATTCCCAAGTCAGAAAACAACTTTGGCATGAACTCATCCAATCCGTCACCCTTGTTCTTAACCAAATCCCTGCTCACAAGAGTCTGCCTTCTCCTTACAAGCTCTTCAGAAACAAAGATATTCCCTTGTCCTTCTTTAAACCCATCGGAATTAACCTGGTCTTCCTTGCTCCTCCCGGCCTTCCTCGAACTAAGCTCAATCCAAAAGGGGTTCCTGGAGTCCTGGTAGGATACAACAACGAACTGCTGTCCTATCAAATCTTAACTGAAAGCGGACGCGTTTTTGATACAAAACACATCGAGTTTCTGGAATTCAATCTGGTAAAATCAAACTCATCCTCGAAATTCACAATCCTTGAGGATGATCCTCCAGAAACTCCCGCTCTCCCTTCCTCACCTGAAACTCCCGACTCTTCCTCCACCCTCAACACCAACACCAACGCTCCTGACCACGATGCGAGTGGAGACAAATCTACCAAATCATCTCTGGAAGAGTTTGCCAGCGCCGAGGAAGAGAATCCCGACTCTGAGTATCTGATTGAACCAGTACCCATTGCCAATGACTCTGCCGCCCGGTACTTGCTTAGAACTAGAAATCTGAACATCAAGCCCATCAAATATTCCTACCTGAATGAAAAGTTAGAATCCTTTAAAGAAGCAATCAACAAAGAATTCAACAACATTGAAAGTCAGGAAGTCTGGGAAGAATGTACGTCCACCCCTCCCAAATATCTTAACACCACTCTTGTCCTGAAAACAAAGCCGGCAACCGACTCCAGCAAGGAACAAAAGAAGGCAAGACTCTGCATCCAAGGGTTCCAACAAGTTCACGGTGTTGATTACTTCAATACTTTTGCCCCCACCGGCAAATTTTCTTCCCTCCTTGCTTTACTCGCCCTCTGCCGCAATAAAAATCTAAAAATAAAACAATTTGACGTCAAGGCTGCCTTCCTACATGCTCCCCTCAAAGAAGAAATATACATTAAAACTCCTAGACTCTGCAAACGAACCTCTCCTTTTCTCAAATTAAACAAATCACTCTATGGACTCAAACAAGCCCCAGCCAATTGGTTTGACACCCTGACACAGTGGCTGAACAAAATCTCCTTTACCTCCTCCAATAGTGATCCCTGTCTCTTCATCAACCACTCCTCCAACTCGTTTTTTTACTTCCATGTCGACGATCTCCTGGTGGTGGGAGACGTGGACTCCTTTTCTCACGCCTTCCTTTCTTGATTTCCCAACTCCTCCGCTCATTCTCCTGACACCATTCTAGGCATGGACATCAGCGTCACCAACGAGTGCATCTCCCTAGACCAAAGAAAGTTAATTGATAAAACTTTAAACGAATTGAATCTTGCCTGCTCAAAACCCGTTCTTACTCCTCTTTCTCCCGGTGTCTGTCTCAATAAAGCCACCGCCAAAGATCTGAAACAGTTCTCCCGTCTTGAAATCAACTACAGGCGCTACACCAGTATCCTGAACTTTCTGGCCTGTTGCACTCGGCCTGACTTGGCTCCAGCTGTCTCCATCCTGTCCCAATACAACAACTCTCCTGGGCTGTCCCATTGGAAAGAAGTTCTGCACTGCTTTTGATATCTGGTTGGCACCAAGGATTTCAAACTCCAGCTCAAACCTTCGAACTCAGGGGACCCACAAATCCAATACTTTTGCGATGCCACCTGGGGAGACGATCACTACTCCAGAAAATCTCAATCCGGTTACATCTGCCTGTGGAAATCTTGTCCCATTTCTTGGTCCAGTGGTAGTCAGAGAAATATTGCAATGTCTTCCACTGAATCCAAACTGAATTCCCTTGCCGATGCAAATCAGGAAAACAAATTGATCACCAATCTCATACAAGAACTTTGGAAAACCAACCTGAAACCTACTCTGTTCCACATCGACAACTTGGGTCTCCTTGACAAGATCAAAGACTTTGGATCCCATTCTAAAACCAAACATCTCGATATCAAGGCCAAGTATCTTCGAGAGAAATTCAAGAAAAAACAAATTGACATTAAGCTGGTTTCCTCTCAGTTCATGATATCTGATGCACTCACCAAGGCCTGCTCCCGCAACTATCTCAACTCCCTGCTCAACGTTTGTTTTGGTCACTCATCCCAAACTGAGGGGGGTGTTGAAGATCTATGAGCTTCCTCCCCTGTTCGCGCGCCCCTACCTGTCTCACCTGAATGTCACAAACCTGTCCATCCTATTAGTCTGCTCCAAAGGACTGCTTGGCTTCCCTTTCTCCCTTTCCGAGTACTAATCCTTCCTCACATTCTGAAATCACCTCTATTCTAAATATCTTCAATCGCCTTTCTCAAGACTATTCTCCTCTTCCTTCTTGCCCTCTCCCTTATCCTGCGTCTCTCTCCCCTCTTCTCAATTCCATCTTCGCGAAACACCTCCTCCTTAAATAACTCATAAATCCTCAAAAGTCATCTCTGGCCGACTCCCGAACTACTGCCTTAATCACTGATCCAGTTTGGTATGAACTCCACGATCTTTTCCAATTCCCTTTTCTGCCCTTATGATCATCCTCTAACCTGCCTTCTGATCTGCATGCAGAGGTGGATCTTTGATTTTCTCTTTGGAAAGCTCCTTGTGCCTTTTTCCGTCTCAACCACTTACTCAGAACCACATCCTATTCTTCCTTAAAACTCTTGCGGCATAGTACCTTTTGTGGAGCCTGTCACGGTGGTGGAACTTTTGTTCTTCTTCTTTTCCTCATGTGTTCCTTTTGGTTGTTGTGTCCTTCCTTGTTGTTTTGCTCTCCATCTCACTCAAAGTGTTTCTCTTCCCAATACACTCAGTCTTTGAACTCTCATTCAAACATTGTCCTTGCTTGCCTGATAGCAATGGGCTGATCAAACTCCGCCAAGACCCGCTTTCCCAACACATATCCTGTCTCTGCTGGGAAAACCAATCCCGGGTTTGAATCAATTTTCCGGTTCTTGCCTCCCAACCGCCAATAGCCTTCATTGTTACCATACGTGCACACCCAGGGCGCAGGCACCCTTGGGAGCTGAAAACCCTCTGCCGCGCAAGGTGGCAAACCACACCAGTTCTGTGGCATGTGGCTCAAATAGATCTTGAGTCCCCTTGCCAACTCTGAAGTTCACTAACCCAAGGGATGGTTTCCAGTGGTGGGGAAAGAGCACGCACTGCCACGTAATCCAATTATACTTGTAACTGGACCCCACTGCATGCGCCTGCCTTGTAATCCAATTCTTCTTGCAATAGGAACCCACCGCAAGTGCCTGCCTCTGCCGTGGATCATTTGAAATTTCCCTCCCGGAAACAAGGCTTGCGCTTCCCCCATTTTGCCAGCATGTCCACCTTCAGTTTTGGCCAATCAAGGATTTGGTAGCCTTCCATCTCTTCCACATCCCAAAGCTCTTCTGCGTCCATGATGAACAGGACAACATGGCCTGCCTTGTTGGAATCCAATGCGCCTTCAGATTCTGCAATCACTTCATATGGTGAGATAAATCACTCCACAGCTGCGGTGTTGAATTGAATGTGAGGGAAATTGTTTGGGTCAATGTGGGGATGGCAGGAGGAGGAAGAAAAAGGAGAAGTGACTTCTGGTTGCATCTTGAGTACCTTAAAGAGCTCCTATCTTCCTAAACTATCTGCCCGCAAAACTGGTTGGGCTGGCTCCATTCTTGGGTCTCCAATGTCCAAGCAGGCTGCAATGAGCGCGCCAAATGTGGCACGGTTCCCAATACAATACTATATAATGACACCACAACAGTTGCTTTGAGTTTTATTGATTGGAGTTGCGATTGGGTTGACATGGATGGGGTTACAAGTTGTTGAAAGTGAGAATTGGAAAAATAAGAGATGAAAGAAAAGACAAGGAATAGGTAAAGAAATGAGACAGGAAAGAAATGAGATAATAAAAAAAAAGGGAGGAAAGAGAGGATGTGAAATGAAGAAACAAGGATGGCCAGAATTTTCGGGAGTCAGGATTGAAGAACTGCTATGAGTTATATTAGTCAGTTGATCAGGAGGGGTGTCCAAACTTGAGAAGAGGTTTGAGTTGTATTCTGCGTGTCAATCAGAGTTTCAACATCCACCCATGCCTGAGAGATCATGACTGCTGCTTAAAGCTTTGATGAAGAGTTTGGTTGAGACTTTGTTTGCATATTTGGTCAGACAGTGGGCTATCATGCGGTGTGGTGACCAAATCTGGACAGGACACCCTGGACCAGATGCGGAAAATTCAATTTTTTTTTACAATTCTTTTATTTAGGTGTCATTCATCAAAAAAAAAAATCAGAATTTTTTTTGTATGAGTATCACTCCTCCAATTTCCTCATCCTGCCAAGCATTCTTCTGTCCCAGTGGTCTAGGACAGGCCTCTGTTGGTCTCATCACCTAGGCATTGCGTTTGATTCCTTCTCTCCTTGTTCTCCCCTTCCTTTTGGCCAAACGCGCAGGCCAAGACCCGCTTGGCCCAATCTTCCTCCGCTTGGACTGTTGCCCCAAGTCCCAATTGCAATCCCACCTCCATCAACCAAGCCAATGCGTCAATCCCAACACAGCCCCCAATTTGGTTGACCTGATCCCTTTTCCCTTCCAAAAGTTTGGCTGTTCCTTCCAAGGTACCCCTCAAGCCATCCGATTTGATCATTTTCCCGTCCTCTCAGATCAATCCCTCTCATCCTCCAATCATCCAAACCATCCTCTCCAGCAAGCCCACAAACTCACCTATGATTATCTATCAGAGCCCAATGAGAACTTGGTCTGCCCCATCTGCAGGAATCCATTCATTGACCCTTTCATGTGTGAGTCAACGGATCACTTGTTTTGTCAAGTATGTCTCATCAAATCCTTGGAGATCTCCCAAAGCTGTCCAATCAATTGACAACCCCTATCACTCTCCATTGTCAGTCCCGCCCCCAAGATCATCTGAAAACTAGTCGACAAACTACTGGTGTCCTGCCCTCTCAAATCCTCCTCAAACTGCCAGTTCGTCTGCCAACGTGATCTCCTATCCGCCCATCTGCGCTCTCACAAACTTCATCCCCAACCATCATCTCAATCATCAAACCTCTCACTAGATCAACAACCTGCTCTCCCATCCTCCACTCAGCTCTCAACCCTCCTCGGGTCAAGCCAATTGCAATCATCCATCCACTTCCAACAACTCATACGTCACCCTTCCATCTACCCCCCATCTCTTCCCTCAATCACTCGCACCCCCCCTTCCATCTTTGGGTGGGGGTGGAAAAGTTTTGTCTACCGCCCGCATACATCTGCAGGCGGTCTGTTTCAATTTTTCCCCACCCCTTCCGCCTTTGGGTGGGGGTGGGTGATCTTTGTGTTGTCGCGTGCGCCCGTCTGCAGACGGACGCAAGAAAGGTGAAGGGATGAGAAAAGATCCCACCCCAGTCAGGGAGGCCATATTCCCACTTGCCCGCATGATCTATTTTTCTGATCATCTAGTGTCAAAAAAAAATCCACTCTATCTGTAGTATCACTTGTACATAGTCTAACAGGGACTCCTGCCCATATAAGGAGGGGCTCTCCCCTGCTTTTTGGCATGGGGGGAATCTTATGGCATCTTACCGGAGAATTATCATCATTATCATCCTGAAGTAAACCATCTGTGGGGTCTCATTCCCCTTTATCTGAGACTGAATTCCAGGTATATCCAGGATTGCCCCTTGATCTTTGAGCCTCCATACTCAAATCCTGATCCTTGATCCTTATCACCAACCAATAGCCTTGCTGGTTGAAGAAGAATTTGACCGATTGAATTCTTGAGTGTGTTACACCACTCCTGATCCCTTTATCCAACCATACTGGTCCTGATCATCCCTTGATTATCTTTCCGGAACCAGTCACGTTTGACTGAAGAGTTTTTATTAAGCTTAAAACCTGGAGTGTTACACCTCCCTTTATTTCTTTTGAAGTTAAATTCTGCCACGCTACTCTTGAGTCCCTTGAGAAGTGTTGGGCTTTTCTTGTTTGAATCAGTTATTTTTTTGCTTCTAGAGCTTCATCAAACAATTAGCTTTGTCTTGTGCAGCCACCCACAGTTATCTGGTACCCTTCAAGCGCTTGATTGCGGAGAGTTGGGCGGGTTCATTGAGAACCTGGAGGTTGTTTGGGATTGAGTTGATCTTTCCTAAGCTTCTGCTGACAACCAGAGCTATTATCTTGTGGGCGTTGTTACTTACAATTGCCTTGTCTTGTTGAACTCTGAACAATCCTTGAATTCTTCTATTCAAGTTCTTCCCTGGCATCATCTTGCCTCAGATAGTGTTGTTTCCCAGCTACCGACTACTATCATCTTTATCCTTTACTCTTTGGTCCCTCATTTACCAGGTTCTGGACTTTGATCTCTGTTACATTTAAATATTTTTGTAACACTCAGGAGGGCAGCCTAAACAGCACCTTTCCCCTCCACAGAACTGCCACGGCCTAGCACCGTTTGGAGTCTTACAGCGGTTGGAAGGAATAAGATGAATGGTGATTTCCCAATTCTTGGCCAGGTTGCACAGACCCTTGCTCTTGAGATCCAGGTGGGAAGTTTTTGAATTTGAGCCAAATGAGAGCAGGTTTTACTTTAGCCCTCTATTGTCAATGTGGTGCAGGAAAGATGAATTCTTAAGATTTAACAGGTTCTAAATAAAGGATGAGATCCACATGATTTATGGTGATATTCAAAAAGTTCATTGAGTTCACCATACATAGAAACCCAGGAGATATTCTTCTGTTTGAAACTATTCCAAGCTACAATTCATCCCAAGGCAGAGCAGAGGTATCCAGTTTGCAAATTTCTTGTTGTTGGATTGTCTGCCCAAAAGTGATTGCTGAAGATTGAAAGAGTTGGAGATGAGGAGTCAATTTGAATAGTGTATCACACATCCTGTGTTTTTGAGGTATTTCCAAGATCTTTTGAATTCTTGCCAGCAAGTCATGCACAGCTTGACCATGAATCAAGATAGAGAGGAGATGGAAAATCCCAGATTGGAAAAAGTGTTGCAGGCAATGTAGTGGAGGAATTGAATGGAAAATTGGTACTTTACGTTGAATTCCAGAAATTGTTTGCGGTATTTTTCTGAAGCTTCAACTAGCTGAAGATTAGGATTCAATAGAGCTCTTGTGCCCTTGCAGTTGACAAGGCCTAGAGCCTCAAGTCTTTGAGTGATGTGATTAGGTTGAAACAGGGTGATCTGTCCATCAGAGATGTCCATTTTCATCTCTAGGATGGTATCTGGGTCCTTGGTGGTTGAGCCCTTGAAGTGAGTGAGAAAATTTGATTCAAAGCCATCCCTTTTGCCAACCAACATGAGGTTGTCTACATGAAAAAATATAATATAATTTGAGTTTTTTGAGATGTATAGACAGGGTTTGAAGTTTAACTTCTTGAAGCCTACACATTTGAACCACTTGGTGGGAGTTTTTTACCAATTCTTAAGCGCTTGACTGAGACCATAGATAAATTTTCAGGTATCAGTATTTGTGATTCACATTCCAATTCCTTGGGGCCTTCTATGAAAAAATCCTTGTCAATTGGTGAATGAAGGAATGCACCCTTCACTTCAAATTTCCTGACAGGAAGTCCTGCATTCAATGCATAGATCATCAGCAAGAGAGGAATTTTTGCCATTTGGTGCAAATTTCTTGTTTTAATCTAACCCATGGACTTAATTGAAACCTTGAACTTGAGGGGATCTCTGGGAAACCCTTCCTTGATCTTGAGAACTCAGGTAATCTTCAGTATGTTCTTGGGTTGCAATTCATGGTACACTCTCCAGACTCCAAATTCTTGGATTGAGTTCAGTTCCACATTCATGGCTTTAAGCCACTAGACAAATTTGGGAAATTGCAGTGCCTTGTTTTATGTTTTTGACTCATAGTAGTGGTGAAATCCATATCTTTGTGGCAGGGACAGATGCACTTAATTTGTGGGAACCGAAGGGGATTTTTGAGGAGGTTCTGGTAGGTTTTCAGGTTGAATTTCTGGCTCTTGAATTTCTGAGGCATTAGATTGAGAGGAAAGGAGTTGTTGTCAGTTTTTGAGTGGGAGTCCAATTGTTTGGGGTTATCTATCCCCTAATAAGCACTCTGCAGTTTGAATGTTGTTTTTCCCCATTGGAGAACTGCTGACCATTTTCATTTTATTTCCAGGTACTCCCCATTTTCAACAGTTTTGATGACACCCTCAGCACAGGATTTGATGGATTTGAAAAGGCTGCAATTGTTGATTATGTGGACAGAGGCCCCACTGTCTGGAATAAAAATTTGATTTGGAGACCCATGGTTGACCCACAGGTACATCAGAGCAAGATCATTAGCAATGGGAGTTTTAATTTGATTCCTTTATCCTTTGCAATTTTCCTGATCCTCCCTCCACAATTCTGGTGCATTGTTGGGGTGTAGATGGAAACAGTTGTTGGCGGAGTAATTTGAGTTATTTTTAGGATTATGAAACCCTTTGCGGAATTGGTTCAAGTTCTTCTTTACCTGTGTCCTTGAGTGTGTGAGGGCCATATTGGTCTTGGAGGTAGAAAAATTTGCCTTATCTGGGGCCTTGACCTTTTTGTTGAGCCAGATAAGATTATTGAATACGTAGTCAACTGAGAGCTCTTTGTTGGTTTCCATGATTTGGTGTTTGATGTCACTGAGAAAATCAGAAAATTTGAAAATAAGGAGGTATGCTGTGAGTTTGGATGGGAGTGAGATTCCAATGTCAAAAATTTTCTTGATTGATACCTTTGCTTTGGTCATAAACCCATTGATGTTGTTTTACTTGAAACTGAGGTACAAGAATTTGTTGAAGATCATTTCTTGGTTGGATGCCTGTCTGGATGCAAATTTATTCTTTATTGTTTTCCAAAGAGCTTGAGCCAAGTTCTTATTTTCAGCAGTAAACACATTGTCATTAGTCATGGTTTTGAGTCTAAATATGATAAGGAGCTTCATCTTGTTGTTCAAGTCTGGCAAGAGTGGCAATTGCAGATGATTGAGCTCCCTGGAGCAGCAGCTCAAACATCCAAAATTTTGTTCATCTTATCCTTCCAGATGGAGTAATTTTCTTTGGTGATTATTGTTACCATTTTGAGGGCTGCCTTGAGAATAGATTGACAATACCCATTGTTAGCTGCATTTGACGCAGACATCCTTCCAGTTGGTTGATTGAGGATAAAATTCAGCTTTTAACTGTAAAGTGATGATGATATTCAACTGAAAGGCTAGTAATGAAATGAAAATATCAGAACAGGAGAAAAAATTGGTTTGAAAAAGATTTTGAAACAAGAAAAATGAGTATAAAATCTTATGATGTCAGTACAGGCACTGAGGGTTTGAAAGGGATTCAAGAATGGGGTTGTAGGGTTGACTGGAAAAGTTACCAGTATTTTTGAGTACTAGCTGTTCCTGGGTTGTCAGCCTCCTGGATTTCAATTTCCTTGCTAAATTATAGCTACCAGAGGTGATAGAATAAAGAATAAATATATTATTATAAAAATGCAGCAATAATCCGTAAAACTATTTGGATAAAGCAAATGCAAGGTAACATGGTTTGGATATTAATGATTATTATTAATCAATATTAATGAATTTATTATTAAATAAATAAAAATAGGGGCCACACTGATATTGGGGATCTTTAACACCTCTCCTTCAGGGAATTAACTTTCAAACCCGTAAGCCTGGTTACTTTGGAACCTTTAATTTATATTCTTAAAGGAGTTATTACCCAAAGATAATATATATATATAATATATGGTGGAGTAGAAGGGCTTTGTGACCATACTACAAAAACATAACAATGATAATCAACTTACTTTTATAGTATTTAATCCTTTAGGTACCTTTTTGGGACGTGTAATGATGGTTTCAACCTGTATCTGGGTTTAAAAAGTTGTTCAGAAGTTTAAATTGATAAAAAAGGATTTTGGAATGGATAATATTAATCAGAATAAATCCATAAAGCACCTAATTATCTCCTATAAGTACTTGGTAACTTTTGCATGGTTTCTGGATGTATATATAACTGGGTCTGGGATATCAATAACCTCAAAATAGCTCTTTATTTATAGATTTTTGGGTCCCAATTCTGTCCTTCTGAGGGCTATAAAGGCTCAAAGGGAGGGATTCTAAGGCTGGCAGCGTAGCAGTGGTAGCCCATCACGTTTTCTTGGTGCTATGACATGGTTGAAATCTATTTTCACAGGATAATGGAATTATTTTACTGTTTTATTGAGTTATGGTCATGTGAATAACACCTTATATTTCCACATGATCTTTATTCCATTAATTATCCTTAGTATATATCCCCAGGTTGTTCATATTTCTTCTTAGTAGAAATTTCTACAGATAATCTGATGTAAGTTAAGTTCTGATTGTTTTTATCACTGGTGGGAACAAAATCATAATAGGGATTTTGGTCCTTGTTTTCAAAATTTTGTTCATTTACTTAACATAATCAATTAAAAATATATTCTGTGGCAATATATGTAATATTTCTATATATCAAGTTTCCTTTTTATGTCACGGACATTTTGATATTTTGAAGTTCTCAAATTTGTAAATTTAAGGTATTTTAAAAGATTTCTCAAGCTTTGGTTATCTTATTTTCAACATTTCAGTATTTACTTATTAAATTTTGTAAGATTATGTACAACTTTTATTTCAAGTGATTTTATATAATTTTATGTATTTTTATACTATTTACTATCCATTGGGACATTTATTACATATGTGGACAAAGGCTGGCTTCAATTTTCTATTCCCAGCTAGGTTGTTCAAGTTGGTGGTGGATATCAAAATCTGATCTCCCACCTTGAAATCAGGTTCTTTGTTTGATTTATCACATCTCTGTTTGTTATATTCTACTGCTTCTTATACACATTTCTGGGCATGATTATTAGCCAGATCTATCATCTTTTTAAAATCCAGGGAGGTGGGGTGAATAGCAGCTAATTAATGGTTCAAGTTATTCCTAGGGAGTTTTGGTATCCATCCTCTTTCCAACATATAAGAGGCTTCTTTAGTAGTGGAGTGTTTGCTACTATCATAAGCAATTTCAAATTCTGGGAGTAAGTTTAACCAGTCATGAAATTATCCATCTGTATTCTTGTATTCTAGAAAAAAATGCAGAATATTCTTAACATGTCCTCTAGAGGTTGTATTATTCTCTCAGCCAACCAATCAGTCTGAGGATGGTATGCAGTAGAAAAGGCTAGGGAATTTCAAAATATATCATGTAAATTCCTCCAGAATTCAGAAGTAAATTTGGGGTCTCTACCACTGACTATACCTTTTGGTATACCTACATCAGCTATAATACTATTCAAAAATAGCAGAGCCACATCCATAGCAGTATCCTCTTTATGTTTAGGTAAAAACTTTTCTTTATTAGATTACATTTCGACTATGGCCAAGGCACAGTTATAGGAGTTTGTTCCTCCTGGGGGTAGTCCTGTGACAAAGTCCATGTTAATAATTTCCCATCTAGTTTTGGTTTCAGAAATCTTCTGTAGAATCCAGCTCTCTGTCCAGTGGTTCCATTGTATTTCTGGAAAGTCTCACAACTAGCAACATACTCAATGGTGGCTTCTCTCCAATTTATCCACAAAGCAGTCTGTTTGTATTTCTAGGGTTCTCTTTATAGACAGATTTCCTGATTAGCAGTTATTATTGCATTCTTTCAATATATTCTGTATGTTATTTTTTGTACTTATTGTTAGTAAACTAGAGTGTTGATGCCTATAATATAGGAGACCATCCTATAGAGTAAATCTACCAGATTTTTATGGTTTGAGGAGTGATGCTGGTAGGCTATTAGCCAGAGAAGCTTCTGGAGACTGACATTCCATAATAGTGATCAATAAACTAAGATCAGGAAAGTAGTCTTTCCTCACTAAGTCAAAGAAAGCAGTATCTAATTCAAATATGTGGATTCCCAAGATTGAAGCTGCTAATGCAAGAAGTTTAATATTCAAGATGGGGAAAATATAATGATCTTCTGAATCAGAAGATGGGTTTCTGAGAGAATTAGGCAAAGCATTTCTACTTAAACTATCTGAATTCTGGTATTTAGCACCAGCTTTCAGAACTATAGTCATCTGAACCCTGTACTTTGGTATTGCAATTTGCCATCTGAGCATATGTCTCCTAGGGGTCTTCATATTCATTAGGGTTTTTACAGCATTGCAGTCTGTGATTACTTGGAATTTTGTACCTTCTAAGTAATATTTTAGTTTTTCTAAAGCCCATAATAGAGCAAGGCATTCCATTTGACTTGCTCCATATTTTTTCTCAGTATCTTTGATCTTCCTGGATATGAAAAGTACAGGTTTATCTACAGTTTTTTCATCTTCTATCCTTTCTTGGTGTAATGCTGCTTCTAACCCATTCATACAAGCATCAATGTATAGTTTAAATGGTTTGGAGTAGTCTGGTTGTATTAGTACTGGGGCAGAATTCATAGCTAATTTTAATTCTTCATATCCTTTCCACCTCTCATGTGTCATTTCAAAGAGAGTATTGTTATTGCATATTTTGTACAAGATTTTAGTTAACACTGAAAATTTTTAGATATATTTTTTGTAACAACTACAAAAACTAAAAAATGATAGTAACTCTGTTTTATTCTGAGGCATTGATCTATTCATCACAGCAGCTATTTTATTCTCATCAGCAGCTAGAGTTAATGCAGATACTATATTTCCCAGAGCTTTTAGTTATCCATACCCAAATTTGCATTTCTTCAGGGATAATTTTAACCCTACTTTAGAAATTTTCTGGAGGACTAATCTTACAGGATTTATATGATTCTACCAATCATCAGAGTATATAATTACACCATCTATCAAAACCATCATCCATCCTTTCCTGATGTAAGTTCCTAGAATTTTATCCATCATTCTTTGGAAGTATGATGGTAAATTCTTTATACCAAAAGGCATTCTAAGGTATTCATATATACCTAGGTGACAGATTATTTTAATAAAATTTCTACTCTCAGGGCTTATTGGTATTTGTTGAAATCATTTAAGCATATCCATGGTAGTAATTTATTTTGCTTTTGACAAGTTATGCAGAGAATGATCAATTGGGGGGATAGGATAGTAGTCTGCTTGTGTATAGTTATTCAGCATTCTGAAGTCTCCAACCATTCTTGAATGATCATTATGCCATGCTATTATAAAAGCATTATTTATATCCACTTGCTCATTGTGTGCTAATTTCCTTAATAATTGCAGGTTTTTTATTTCTTGAATATGCTCTTCAAGAGCCAACCTTGATTTTGGGATAGAAGGATGGGAAGGTCTCCTTAGGTTGGGTGGGTAAGAAGGTTTGGTAGTGAATTTCAGAACCATGTCATTCCCTTTGATATTACCAATGGGATGATTTCTGGTACATAAAGCATTTTTATTCTCAAAAGAAATGGTCAGTATATCTTTCTTCTGTTCTTCAGAAATTTTCTTATTCAAAGAAGCTGGAGATAAGTATTCTTGGTTAAATTATTCTGATTATTTCTGATAAGTGGAAGAGGTGATATTGGTCTGGATAGTGAATATATTGAACTTTTCTTCCTAATGACCTCATACAGTAAAGTATCTTCCTTTGATTTGGAACAAGTCTATGCCATATAGACACAAAGTATCATTATCTATTATCAGGTAGTTACATAATCCATTAAGTAAAACTACAAATTCCACTTGAATCCTCAGCAATCCTTTGGTGTGGGGCAGCACTATGGAGGCATTCCATAGTCCAATAGAACTCATAGTAGAGTTTCAAGAGCCAAAATTGTTCTTTGGGACAGGCAACAGGTGATCTTTCCAAGTAGGATCCCATTTGTCCAAGAAATCAGTACAGACACATGAACAAAAAGCCTCACTTTCAAGTAATTTCCTTATTGGTTTTTCTTTATATAGTACTGTTGCATAGCAAGTCTGGCCTGTGGTGTAACTTTTACCCCTCATGTGTTTCACTGTTAATGGTTTAGCTTCAGTAATATTTCTAGGTATTATGGAAGGGTCCCACTCTTAAGGTAAACTGTATTCACCATTAATACTTTTGATTTCCACAGAAGTACCTATATTGCCTTCTATTAAACTTATAGGATTGGACATGATTAATTCACATTCTTATAATGAACCTTCATTAACAGCTTTTTCTTCATAATTAAGGTTCTCCTTCCATGACTGCTATTTTACTTTTGGTTAATGGGCAATCTTGTCTCATGTGCCCAGTTTTGTTGCAGTTCAAACAAGTTCCAGGTATTCTTTCCTTATCCTTATTTTCAGCAGGTTTCTGACTATCAGGGAAATTCATATGAAGAGGTTGTTCCCTGATTTTGTTGGTGTTGAAGCTCTCTTTAGGTATAGAGGGAGCCTTCTTGTCCAATCCATTCATATCTTTTACTTCCTCTAAAAAATTGATCAGTGTTGGTAAGTCAGCATCCATACTCATTCTGCATCTTAAACCATGGTTAAAATGACCAGGACACAGATTAAGAAGTCTTTCATTAGCCTCTTCTTTAAAAGCATCTGGATAGAAGAAATCTAGTCTCCTCTTCTGTTCAAGAAACCATTTGTGAGTTTTATCTTTAGAGGGGTCAAATAAGGAATTTTCAAAATCCTTCATCATTTTTATTTTCCCCATCCTAGAACCAAATTTTTCTTCAATTAAGAGTTTCCAAGAATTCCATAGTAAGGATCCTACTTCCTCTCTTTTACTGATAAACCAATCTAGTGCTACTCCTTCAAAGAGCCTAGGCAGTCTGACTACAGATATAGCCTCTGGCAGGTCATAAGGATTTATGGTATATTCAATAAATTTGATGAAATTTATATGGTTTTATTCTCCTTCAGCAGAGAACTCAGGCCATTTGGTGATAGGTGGTAAAAGTTTGAGGGATTTTCCATTTCAGGAGCAGGACTAGGCCTTAAAGTGTCACTCATTTGCAATCCTGTTAAGGGTGGTGCATAAGGGGTAGTAGTTTTTCTGGGAGGTTTTGGTTCCTCTGTGATACTCCCCAAGAGGTTGTTCAAACGTACTTTTAAGTCCCTAAGATAATTTTTGATCAAATTAAGTTGCAGGTCCACTTTACTATTAAGCAGATCTAATTTTTCACTAAGAGGCATAATAGAATTGTTAGCAGTATTATTTAATTCTTCTTTCAATTGTTGGATTGAAATAATAAATTCTTTTTGAATAACTGATAACATATTCTTGATTGTTTGGTTTTGACTGATTTTACCTTGATTGTTTCCAATAATTGTTCTGTATGTACCTTAGGATCCTCCATAACCACAGCCTTTGATTGATTACTAATTAATTTGGCCACTACCAAAGACAAATTATCCAATTGAATGTAAACACCATCCAAATTACCACAAACAATTTTGAAATTATGACACATATCATTAGAAAAGCAAGTAATTACATCTGAGGTTGGTTTAGACAAAACACTAGTTTCAGGATTAGAAGATAATTGTGGTAAATTTTTTTCCACTTTTGAGCTTATGATATTATCTGATCCAACCTTTCTTTCCCTTGGGCTTTGGATGGGAAGAGGCTCTCTGCTTTTCTGATACTTTGCCTTGAAGTTAGGCTAATTGATCCCAAGGATTCCATTTTTCTACGTAGGATTCTACCTCTTTCCTGGGGACCATCTTCTGAAGAGCTATCTGGGAAGCCTTTGCCTGGGATATTATCTTTTTCATGGAGATTAAGTCCTCTTTTGAATGGGCGTCTTTGAACTCTTTCCAGAATTTCACGTGCTCTTTGACTAAGCCTTTTATCCTGGCTTTGTTGGACAGATTATGCTGGTGTGGTTGCAGAGAACCTTATTGAAATTGAGAGTGGCTTTATTCTACTACTTTCACCAGCACTAGGCTGAAGGAGGGCAGAAGCACTTGGTTTTGCTCCTTTTCCACCAATATTCCACTCACAGTTACTGGGAGTTCCTGGAAAAAATCCATAGGAGGGAGCTATCCCTGAGGCCCTTGTTTTGCTTCTGTTCATATTAAAATATTTATAATTTTTTTTCTTGAAGAAAAAACGTGATAATAAGTTATTTTCAACTTACTTAAGTTGATAGTTCAAGGCACTAAGACATTCTTGGGATTGAATTTATCTTGAACAGGTAATCAAACAGGGTCTTGTTGCGTCCCAATGAGGTCTTCTCCAGTCCAATCTATATTTTGAGGACTTCCAGAAATGTCTGGTACCTCTTGATCCAAAAGATCAACTCCAGGGGCAGTAATGTTTAGGATAGGAGCGCTCACTGATGGTATAAGAGATGGATTTTATTGTTCAATAAAATACATTAAAATTATTTTAATCAAATAATTTCATAAAGGTTTTTAATTAATCTTATATTTCAGAAAGTAATTCATGCAGTATTTCTTCCAAGCTTTGTGTTGTCTTAATGGATCTTGAAAGTTAATGCACCTCTCTAGATCTTCTTTTTCAAGTATTTTATGTATTTTTTTACGATGAAGAGAGATTCCAAGTGGTTCAGCTGGAGCTAAAGCTTCCAAAACTGTTGGTTTGTAATTTTTAATATATTTTTATTTTCTTATTTTTTAAAGGTTTAAGTAATACGATAGCAATTCTGCATTGGTTTTCAAATCCACTGCAAAAGGAATTGGTGATAAATCACCTTTTAAATTTCAGATAAATGATATCTTTGATTAACTTTATGTGAAATTTCTGGTCCAAGGTATTAAATATAATAAAATGGAATATTTTCCCAGCCAGAACCCATATTAATGATTATTATTAATCAATATAAATAAATTGATCATTAAATAAATAAAAAGAGGGGCCAAAATGATATTGAGGATCTTTAACACCTCTTCTTCAGGGAATTCAATTTGAAATCCGGAGGCCTGGTTACTTTGGAAACTTAAACTTATATTGTTAAAGGAGTTATTTCCCAAAGATAATATCTGTATAAAATATATGGTAGAGTGGTAGGGCTTTGTGACCAAGCTGCCACAACAGAAAAAGTATAACAGATTTAATTTTATAGTATTTAATCCTTTAGGTACCTATTTGGGACATGTACTGATGAGTTTAACCTGTATCTGGGTTTAAAAGGTTGTCCAGAAGTTTAAATTTATAAGAAAAGAAGTTTGGGACAGATAATATTAATCATAATAAAGCCATAAATCACTTACTTATCTCTTATAAGTACTTGATCACTTTGGCACTGTTTCTGGATGTATATATAACTTGTTCTGGGGTATCAATAACCTCAAAAGAGCTCTCTATTTATAGATTTTTGGGTCCCAATTCTGTCCTTCTGAGGGCTATAGGGGCTCAAAGGGACGGATTCTAAGGCTGGAAGGGTAACTATTGGTAGCCCATAACGTGTTTCTGGTGCTATAAAACAGGTAGCATCTAGTTCCACAGGATAATGGAATTATTTTACTCTTTTATTGAGTTATTGGCATGTGAATAACACCTTATCTTTCCACATGATCTTTATTCCATTAATTATCCTTAGTAAATATCCCCAGTTTTTTGATATGTATTCTTAGTAGACACTCCTACGGTTAATCTGATATAAGAAAATTTCTAATTATGTATTCACTGATGGGAACAAAATCATAATAATGATTTTTGTCCTTATTTTTGAAATTTTTTTCATTTACTTGAAATAATTAATTAAAAACATATTCTGTGGGAATATATGTAATATTTCTACATATTCAATTTTCTTGGTATTTCGCGGAAAGTTTGATATTTTGAAGTTCTCACATTTGCAACCTGAAGGTATTTTAAAATATTTCTCAAGCTTTTGTTATCTTATTTTTGAAATTTTAGTATTTACTTAGTATATTTTGTAAAATTATGTAAAATTTTTATTCCAAGTGATTTTATATAATTTTATGTATTTTTATACTATGTACCATCCACATGGACATTTATTACATATATGGTATGTTCCCATGTTGGTAGTAGCACCTTTACAAGGTACCTCAGCTCTCATGCCTTCTGTCAGCTTGTCAGCCAGTAGTCCCGCAGCTGCGTAATTTTCAGGTGCTAATGCATACCCAGCTTGTCAGGTTATTTATACAGAAGGGCGTTGCTGCTTCTCAGCCGCGCACTGATTTCTTGGTTGCCGCGGCTGCATGCGGGAATTGTGATAAATCACTTTTCTGCACACACATAACTCCTCTAAATTGCAGAATTGATGGATTCTGAAAAAATTTTAACTGTGAAACCTTTAGGTGGGGTTTCATGTGAAATGTTGAAATGGAAAAAACTCAAGCCCATTTCTTCTGTTAATCTTTCCTTAATTATTTAAAAATACAAGGAGTGGGAATTTGGGGTAGGAGTCAGTGAGTGACCCTACCTTATATTTTGTGGAGAATTTTAATTTGAAATGATATTTTAAGATTATTCCTTACTTTTTGTTTATTTTGTATTTTATGTTGTTTTTCTGTTACTCTTGCAGATTGCTCTGTAACAGTAGAAAGCTCATATGGGTAGAGTAGATGGAGCTTGAGAGAGATCTCACCAGGTACAGCACAGGACAGGTGATTTATTTTTGATGAGGTGGTCAATCAATTTGATGGTTGATTTGAGTTGAAGTGATTGGAATTGAATTTGAGTTGATGAAAATGAGTTTATGAGTTGTTTTAAGTGGGAATTGAAAAAAAGAGATGAAATAAAAGAAAAGAAAGAGGGAAAGAAATGATATGAGACAAGAGAGGAAATGAAGTGAAGAAAGAAGTAAAACCAGAATTTCTGGGAGTCAGTATTGGAGAACCACCATGAGTTTTTTTAGTCAGTTGAGCAGGATGGATTTTCCAAAATTGAGAAGAGGTTTGATCCGTTTTCTGTGTTTCAGTCACAGTTTCAACAAAATTCATAGTACATACTCCTGACTGGTCAACCCACACTTCCATTTCAGTGCATGCCACACCTTTCTGGACAGGCCAATTACCCAATCTGTAAATCCACTGCCTCAAGTTCAATTGCTCAACATATATTGCCATGGGCATCCTGGCCCAGCATCATTCAACTCTCCTCAAGGTCTCTTTCCAGCTCTCACATATACTGGCCTCTACTTCCTTCCTGGAAGAATTCCCCTCAAGGAATTAGTATACTACTTATTATTGCTTAGTAACTTCCAATAGGTGTCATCTCAGCACAAGAAAGCCATACAGCCTACCTTACTTATCCCACATAACCCCCTGGCTTTACTCTTATAGGATTCAGTCATCAGTTTTGATCAAGATCCTTACTCTTTCATCCCCCACATCCCTTGCTTCCTTCATCCTTTTCATTACCTCAACCTATCCTCATTGCAATCAATATCATCTATCTATCATGATTTCTGTGAGCAGTAATGGCCATTAACTCAGCCCCTTGCAATCCAGGGGAAGCTATGACAAAAACAAGGAAATCCCATTCTAATTTGGGTAAGTAAGAAAGAGAGAAAGGGGAGGGAGAATTATGATTAATTTCTTGCAAAGTCAAGTTAGAAGGGCTAAATGTGAATAGAAAGATAGGAGTTTTCAGAGGTTCAGGAGACAAAGCAAGCTGAAAAAATACCTTTTGAAGTAACAGATTTTGTTGCTCCTGAGTAAATGAGTATGTTATAAGCCTGATCATCAAGTAAAAAAAATAAAATGCAAGCCTTTATTTAGTGACCCAGGTGCTTTCCCTTCCAAAGTATCTACTCAAATATTGGAAGAGTGATGGTCATGGAGTACCACATTCCCATCAACTAGTCTTTTACCTGTCTGGGTTGAGCTGGGGTAGCGTTTGGGGTAGGTTTGAAGTCTGGAAGTTGTGGTGCAAGAAATTGTTCTGCTTCTGCTCTCTGAAATAATTCCACTCTGTTCCTGGATTTGATCTTTCTACCCCAATTTATCCTATAAATGCTGACTCTGAAAATACAATAACCACAATACTCAAAAATTTAAAGACTATCCTGGACTTCAACCTTTGTTATTTTTGTTATTAATCCACACCCCATAGACTCCTCTACAACTACTCTGCAATTAAATGGCTTTTTTTAAAAAAAATTAATAAATAAGAACTCTGCAACAAGCTCTGCACTGCAATATTCTCCTTTAATAATCCAAAGAATACTACTCACTGTGATGAAATAAAGTAAACTTCAATAAGATAGGATATATATTACAAGAATCCCCAAAGTGCTAGAAAGAAAAAACCAGTATATATAAAACCCAAAAACTTAACTCTAAAAAACGTAAATAATGAAAGAAACAAGAGTCTTTCTCTCTACTGCCTTCCCCATGCTTTCTACCATGATCACCATTAGTGGTGATCTGTCTAAACAATTAATCCACATGCATTAGTTGAGGTTTTACCTGCAATCTCTTACACCCCTACTAGCCAATTTTCCATGATACAATTTGAAATTAGATCCCCAACAATATTTTGTAGCTGATCCCCCTTGATCCTGCATACTGAATGAAAAAAGGATTCCCAAAAATATTCCTTGCGTATCCCCTTTGACCCATATCACCAGGGCCAAATTGGGGTCTCTGGCTTGCTAGTAACTTCATGTCACCATCCAGTCCCATTCTCCGGCAAATTGAATCCCTTTACGGGAAACTTCTCTTTACCAATGAGTATTATTGAGTTCAACTCAGTTTACATCAAAAAGAAAGTATGATTCACATTGTATTCACAATGGGGGAAAATGAATGTCACTTTTAATTAAAAAATGAAAAAACCTGAATTCACTTGGATGTTCACATTGATTCAACAGGTAATTACTTGAAATTTCCTATGAAATAAAAATTTACAATTAAATATTGTGTATTTTTATACCCCAGCTATAGTTTCAGTGATTAATATTTTCCGCAATGCAATAGCAGTTTCATTCAGATTAATTTCAGTATTCATAAAATAAAATTTAATTCACAGTTTATCTTGTATCAATTCTTTTTTACAATTAGCAAGTCTATATTCAAAATTTCATCCACCCTTTCCAGTCTTTTTCCAAGGTTTCACACTTGTTTGTGTTGCTGAAAAATAAGCTAAAAACCAATTTTAGTTTATTCTTCATCACACTAATATGGATAGAAACTAACCATTAATCTCAAAATTTTCATAGGGGTTTTTAGAAAAACAAACTAATTTGATACCACTCAAGAATTTGAATCAGAAAGAATATGAATGATACCAAATCAAAAACTATAAAATATATGGGGGATCACATTTCCAAACTGTGTGCCAAGAATTGAATTAGAAAGCCCCAAAATTTATCTCTATAAAAATATTGGTTTTTTGAGGGTTGGAAAATACCAACGTCAAACCCCTTCAAAAAAAATTCAGTCCCCAATGTTGGCTCTGCAACTTAACCATAAGTTGCATCATGCCTTGCCTCTCACACTGGGAATAGGGCCCTCCTCCCCAAATGTGGGGTATTATGAACTACTATAAATATAAATTTATACATTATTGGGAACATGGTACAAATGCAGCACATGCATTACTACAAAATTTCAGCAATATACATTGCATAAATTTACTTTACAGAACTATATGATATATAGAACAAGCATGATTACTAAATTTCATGTCACACCAAGACTTGACACAAAGCCCAGGTGGCATAAACTAACAGTAGAACAATAACTAGTACCTGAAGAGATCCAAGATGGATCAGGCTGAAGATCCAGAAAAATGGAGTGAAGACTCCAAGCTGGGTGAAGAACTGTCACACGGAGGCTTGACACAAATACAGGGTGGGATTAATTAACAGTAGAAAGAAGACTATTATTGGAAGAGATCTGAAATGGTTCAGGCTGAAGGTTCAGCAAAAGGGATTAAATATTCCAAGGTGGTTAAAGACCCAAATAGGACTCAAGATGAGTCATTATGGTACTAGTAGGAAGGGTACTCTGGAAGGAGTGGACTGAGAGCTAGGGTCAAAAAAAGAAGAGTTGATTCCAAAAGGAAAGACTATTGAGTAAAGAAAGTGTTTAGTTTATATAGTGCTAGTTACAAACTGTGATAATATTTTTTTTAACATGTTAATGATATCTGAGAGGCTGAACAATCCAATGTATTTAATGATCACAACTACATCAGTTTCACAAGTGTGAAAAATCCCCCTGCAAAGAAAAGGTGCGCTCCTGAACACCATAAAAGAAAAAGAAGAAAAAAAAAATTGACAAAACTACTCTTGAGCTTGAGAGGCAAAAAGAGTTGAGTTTATCCATGTTAAGGTAAGAGAATCTTGGATTTCCAACTGATGAGGATATTAGAATCATACTGCATTTTAGCAAAGCCAAGTAAGGATGAGTTAAGGCAAAACCAGTTTCAAGACTGAAGTATTGCAGTAGCGGAGAGTGGATAGTAAGCCTACAAAGGGCTTGAGCAAGTATTAATAGGAAGAAATTTACATCTCAATGCAATAAATATACAGCCTGGATTACCAGGAGGGACCCAGAAACTATAGGTGGCTCTTACTTTGAGAGAATCATACTGGATGGTGAAATTGCAAGGTCCTGGAAAATGCTGGTTTAAACAGAAAACTAGAGAGCCCCTCACAGGGGGCCTAAGACACTTGATGACTAATAAACCATGGCAGAAACTATATCAATAAGTGACAAGTTGAGGCAATATGGAGTAAGCCAACAAGAGAGTATTGATAAGTCAATAATGGACTGGTCAGGTGACATCAGTTAGGTGACATGTAATGATAATTAAGGAGAGTCAGACAATGAGCAGAAAACCAATATCCAAAATCCTCACTTACAAATAGCCAAGAGAGGATTAAAGCTCAGAAACTTGATAGAAATTAACATGCACCAAGATTGAGCAAAAATGTTGCAAAAATATTTGAAAACTATTAGTGGTTGAAGTTGCAATAGATAGTGCAAATCCGGTTGCAAGTTGAATTGGGAAAGCTAAGCCACAAGATGGTAAGCGCAGGTGGTTTTGAAAAAGATTGGCGCAAGCAATGCTGCAAGAGATTAGCGCAAGATAAGTTGCAAGATAGGCACAATCAAGGTTTTGAGATAGGTGCAAACAAGGTTGCAAGGTGATAAATGCAAGCAAAGCTGCAGAGATTAGCAAGAAAAGATTTGAGATTGGTTCAAACTAAGTTTCAAGAACAGAGCAAGTGATGTTGCCAGTTGAGAAGCGCGCGACTTTGTAAGACAAGTAAGAGAGCTGGACTGATAAATAAGACTGGGGCCAAGCTTCAAGCGTTGGGACCAAAAATTGCCGGGAAATTAGTGCTTGAGAGTTGATGAGGACAGAAGCGGCCAAGTAGCAGTCCTTCTATCAAGGTTCAAAGGAGGAAAATCCGGATACTACACAATCAACTAGGATGATATGGTAACGCAGAAAGATGAGAAGTAAGCAAACTTGCATGATGGGATGCGGCTGAAGTCCCAAGACAAGTGAGGTTGCAGGTTAAGTCGCAAGCAAGTTTGGAGACGGGATAAGCGCCATCACGGTTGCAAGATAGGTGAAAATGAGGTTGCAAGTGTAGAATTTATATTTGGAATTAAACTAAGAGACAGAGTAAGAAGACATGCGCTGCATACAAATGAATGAGAATGATACATTGGCTCTTACCTAAGAGAAAAGGAGTCAAAAGTTTCAGAAAGAAGAAGAAATGATATGAAAGAATAGGCAGGAAAGGAATGCTATATAGATAAAAAATAAAGTTGAAGATATTCCAATGAAATGATGGAAATATCCCTTGCGAATGAGAGTTGATTGAAGCAAATGGAAGATGGTAAATGAGACAAATTTTGGGAGCTGGATCTGTTGGAGATAGATCCGTATGTGAATCAGAGGTCTGTTTTGGAGAGGGTTTAATGGTGGATGATTTGTTGAATGATACAGGTGTGCATGATTTAGGGTTTAAGGCAAGATTAAGATATTAGACTCATTTTAGAGAATGATGTGAGGTCTGGAGTTAAGGAGGACTGAGGATGGTTTGTTAATTGAAATCAGCACACTCACGGTGGCTTTTATGAATTTGAGGTTCCTCTTTGTTAGATAGTGTTTTAGCCATTGAGCTCAGCAGAAAGGAGGATAAAAATGAGTTTTTTGGGTAAGTTGACCTGAGGATGCAGATCTTGGAATGGTCAGAATTAGAATGTCAGAGCTTTTTGCGCATTAATAGTGAAGAATGACCTTTGGATGCAGCAGAGTGTTATTCTTACTTGGTGCCTGGTTGATGCCATTTGTAGATGCTGGTTCTGGCTCTCTTATGGGCATGTTCAGGAGACGGTTGGAAAGCGGCATTGATGAACTCATCTTGACAGCAAGGAGAGTGCAAGCAATCTTGCAAGTTGAGTGAAAGCAAGGTTGAAAGAGAGAAGAGCAAGCAATATTGCTAGATGGTGAGCAAGAGATGTCACAGAATGACTGTGAGCAAAGTATAGATGAGTATTGATTGAAATTGAGAGGAAGGTGGAAGATGGGTAGCAATTGATGTCACAAAGAAAAAGCAATTAAGGTTGCATAATGAGCCAATCAATGTTGCAATCAAGTTCAAGTTGGAGGCGGAGCTCTTGACATGTTGCTAGACAATGAACAAGGTGGAAAACTAGTAGAAATCAAGGTCTCAATAGAAAGTTCAAGCATGATTGCAAAATGAGGTGCAAACAATGTTTCAGGATGACCACAAGCAATGCTGCAAGATAACCACTAGCAATCTTGTGGAAGATTTACCAAGAGATAGAGCCAAGATTAAGGTGGGGTTTCAGGCTGATAGAGAAAGGAATTAAATGGTTTCCCGGCCAAGTGGATTCCAGTATTTAATTTGGAAGATTGAGGAATCAGGGGATTGAGTGGGGTTGCAGACAAGGTTGTAAGCCAATGGGTCAGAAAGAGGAGAAAAGGATATTGTGCCAAGCCAACTTTCAAGTGAACACAATGAAGGGTTCCAACATGAGGTGGAGCAGATGAGATGGAGGAGAAGGAGAAAATTGTGGGGTAGCTGATGGAGCAGATGAATGGCTGGCAAGGGTGACAGGACAGGCCAAATGAATGGAACCACCCCAAAGGATGATTGTAATTGATCATGTCAGTGGAGATGCAAGGTTGAAAAGTGACTGAGGTTGTGAATGAGGTTGCAGGTGAAAATTTCAAAAAATTTGCAGACATGGATGAAAGGGGATTGAGATTGGATTGAAGAAGGTGAATCATGAAGCAAGTGAGCTTGCAGTCAAGGTGCAAGCAAAGTTGCAAGTGGAAGTGCAAGCAAGGTTGAAAGGGAGGATGAAAGCAAGGTCACAATTGGTTGAAGGATGTGATGGACAAGAAGTAGCAAGAGAGGATAGGGTGAAGCTGAGATGCAATCAAAATTGCCATTGAGGAAGCCAGAAAGGTTGCCATGAAGGTAGCAAGAGAAGTCACAGAAAAGTGAGGAGGAATGTGCAAACAATGTTGCAGATTATTGAGAAAGGAAATTGATGCAGCCAGAAATTAGACAATAAGGAATCATGGGATGGAATTTTAAACAGGGAAAGTGTTGATGGGATCAAAGGAATTTGCACCAAAATGTTAGTGTTTGGATGCATGCATCCAAAAACTAAAATTTTTGTTCAACTTCCATGCTTTAATCCATGTTGCACCAAAATCCTCCTGTTTGGATGCATGCATCCAAACACTAACATTCTGGTGCGACTTCCATGCTTTGATCCATGTTGCACCAAAACCCTCCTGTTTGGATGCATGCATTCAAACACTAACATTTTGGTGCAACTTCCATGCTTTGATCCATGTTGCACCAAAATCCTCCTGTTTGGATGCATGCATCCAAACACTAACATTTTGGTGCAACTTCCATGCTTTGATTGATGTTGCACCAAAATCATCCTTTTTGCGTACATGCATCCAAACACTAACATTTTTGTGCAACTTACATGCTTTAATCCATGTTGCACCAAAATCCCCCTGTTTGGATGCATGCATCAAAACACTAAAATTTTGGTGAAACTTCCATGCTTTGATCCATGTTTCACCAAAATCCTCCTGTTTGTATGCATGCATCCAAACACTAACATTTTGCTGCAACTTCCATGCTTTGATCCATGTTGCACCAAAATCCTTCTGTTCAGATGCATGCACCTGAAAAATAACATTTGGGTGCAACTTCCATGCTTTGATCCATGTTGCACCAAAATCCTCCTGTTTGGATGCCTGCATCCAAACACTAAAATTTTGGTGCAACTTCTATGCTTTGATCCATGTTGCACCAAAATAATCCTGTTTGGATGCATGCATCCAAACACTAACATTTTTGTGCAAATTACATGCTTTGCTCCATGTTGCACCAAAATCCTCCTGTTTGGATGCATGCATTGTAGCACGGTGAGGTGTGTTGAAATACACTTTGGTGAGAGTGTAGCACAATGAGGAGTGTTGAAATTAACTTCAGTGGGAGTTTAGAAGGGTGAGGTGTGTTCAAAATTAGGTTAGGAGTGTTGATATCCACTTTGATGAGAGTTTAGCAGGGTGAGGAGTGTTGAAAATTGGGTAAAAATTCTTCAAATTCACTTTTTTCAGGGTTGGAAGGGTGGGTAGTGTTAGATATTGGGTAAAAATTGTTCAAATTCACTTTGGTGAGGGTGTGCAGGGTGAGGAGTGTTGAAGTCCGCTTGGTTGAGGGTGTGGCAGGTTGAGGTGTGTTCCAAATCAAGTGAGGAATTTTCAAACATTGGTGAGGTGTGTTCAAAATTGAGTGTGGTTTTAAAAACATTGAGTGAAGTGTGGTTTAATCATTTAAATATACAGGAATTGTGTAATTTAACCTTGGTGGTGGGGCTCAAGTCACCTGGACCACAGTTGGGTTCTGTCAGCCCAAATTTTCATGCCTGGCCTACTATATAGGAGTGCACATCACTGCACTGGCAACGGTGAAATTACAACCACATAAGAGTGTAGTCCCTCCTCTGCCCACCCTCTCATGTGGATGAAATACACACTATGATGAGTCTCTTAAGTAACTTCACTGTTTTAATAAGAAACAAGTTTCTTGTATCAAATAAATTTTGCTTTGTAAGTCTAAGATATTTTCAGACAAAGACTGTTGGGGAGTTGCTCTGGTCAATATTAGTTGGCCTTTGCATGCTGGAGAAATTGGTTCACATGCACAAATGAGTCCATTAAGGAAAATGTGCAATGTGTGGGCTTTTGTTGCTGATAGTGTTTGTTTCTTTGGGCTGTGGCCGCGCCATTCTCAATGGGCATTCCTTCCTAAATCTGATTTGAAGTCAAATAGGCTTGAATCAAAAATTAATGCAGGCAGGAAATGGCATAAATATACAGGGTGGCATTTTGAATTTGTACAAATGATTGTTTAAGGCTTTGAATGGAAATCCAAACTTTTAGCCTTTGAAAATAGGTTCAAATTGGAATGGTTGTAGTAACAGAAATAGAAGGGTTTTTTTTTGAGATTATGAGTAAAGAAAATATTCTGAAAAAAAGAAATCCACACCAGGATGATATATATTTTAGCACAGAAAGCCAACTAAATAAAACATGTGGATCAAACAATGCATGCAGAATAAAGGCACATAAGGCAGCTCCTCTAGTGAGTATTGAGAAAGCATATAATAAAACCTGAAAGGAGAGAGTTATTTAAAATATATGATTGTTGTGGGTTAAACACAATAGCACCTTTCATGCAGAAAGTTGATTGATATGAAGTAAATGGAACACAATAACCTCATCTAGGATAGGAGAATGAGGAAGAATAATATTTATCTTAGGAAAAAAAAATTTCCACCACATGCCTTGACAGTTGTTGAGGAGTTTGTTGAAATCAGCTAGTGCTCTCAACTGAATTGTAGATTTGCCTTGCTTTTCATCTGGAAGTCTCAGCCTGGATGTCTTGTTTTATCCTAAAATGATTCTTCTTCCCATGACTATTTATGAGTGCCACCTTTGGTTTGTTTCAATCCTCCATGTGACACATTTAGGGAGATATCTATTCAAATGCTGCATTTCCTGGAAGAGATTTCAATGTTTTTTACATGGAATAAATTTTTGCAGAATGAAAAAAAGGCTTCTCTGTAAAACCCTATCCATAAAACGTAAAATATTTGAGTGAACTGTGAGTTTATTTGAGGTGGTTACCTTGTGAAATTATATAACGGAGATCTATGCATTGAAAAATACTCCTGGGTCATTCAAAATCCCTTGAGTTGGTAGAGAATAATACAAGGGAAGGAAGTCTATGGCCTTTATGTGATCAATTAAGGGTTTTTTAACAGGTAGAAAACCCATGTTGCCAGCCCTGAGATGGGTTAGCTAACTCAAAGGATTAGCTTGAAGAGGGGATCCTTGTAAAATGTGTGATTGCACTTTTTTACCCAAAAGTAAATTTGGGCCTGCGCCCCAGGTGCGCCACCAAAAAAAATGAACTGTGAGCTGATTTAAAGTGATTCCCTTGTGATTTCATAGTGACACTGGTGGAAACTTTTGTAAAAGCATTGTTACATTTATTTTTAGTGAAATGCTAGGCAGGGTGTAACACTCATCACTGAACAGAAAATTCTTTGGGATTTTGCTATAACTTGCTTTATTTTTTTCTCTGTTTATTTATATATTTTTTTGTTGGGATCTCTGTTTATTTATATATTTTTTTGTTGGGATAAATTCAGCACCAATTTCATTTGACATGGGGAGGGTGTTTATGTTTTCATGTATTGATACTCACATCTGTTACATAGAATCTTGATGGCCTGCAATCTTGGCTTAGGGAGAAATGCCAACTCTATGCACAAATTCACATCATCCCCTCCCCAATTTTTCCATCCCCCTCCCCCTCCCCCATCCCATCCCATCCCACTTTCAACAGGTGAGGTTGCACTAACAAACCACCACCCCCTACCCTTTTCAAGCAGGGATTTGTCAAAAAAAACAATGGCGGGACCTGCTCCACAACTTATTGATAACTGTTGCGCAGGTCCAATTTATTGCATCAAGGGTGCAAAATTGGTTTTTAACTGTTATCCACCTTTGCTTGCCTTGAAAACTTGTCAGAGTTGTCAAGGATTTTATCAAGGCAAGGGTAGATGCTCTGATAACCATTTTGATTTTTCCACCAAAAAAACTTCCTTTGCAAATCAATTTCCTTTTGAAAAATCAACATGTTTCACAAAATTGATTTTTTCCAGAAATATTTCTTGTTTTATCTTGGTGGAAATAGCAGAATTAAAAGTTCATGATTTGGGAAATACTTCTAATTTCCAAAAAGGTGAAATCAAGGGGATTCTCATTTTCAGCAGTATTGAAATCTTCTGGAATTTTGTTTTCCATTAAGGTGAAACCCAGAAGAAATATTGTGTACAGCATTGTGAAAAATTGAATCAATCATTGTGAATTCATGGGCAACATTTTGATACTTATGCAGGAAAAAAGTGGCCCCAAAAGTGACTTCACGTCACTGGTCATCCAGAGACCCCAATTTGGCCCTGGTGCATGCTGCATCCTTGAATTTTGCATTCTGTTGTCCCAAAAATTAAATTAATTTCTGCAACCCCTGCTGCATACCCCATATTCAATTCTTGGACACATACCCAATAGCTTGGATCACTTGCTTCCACATTTATACAAATAAAATACTAAATCCATAGCTGCGGAATGAGGCTGATTATCTTACCATGACTATGTTTCCCAAAGAAGGCAAAACTCTGGCTCATATCCCTATTTTGTTGCAGATATGGAATCTTCCCAACTGCTGAGCCCTTTTTTCCCCTTTCCAGAGTAGGTAATATGCCTGGCTCAGATCCTGTTTCCTATTTTGATGAAAATCATGCATCTTCCCACTTCTGGGCCTTCTGGTCAAATGCCACTGCTGAGCCTTCTTGTGTTAGTGTATATAGATAAACACCACATCCGCCACAACTTGAATTCTGTCCCCAGGATTCCCACACACATCCACTGTTCTCCCCAATACCCTAAAAAACCTTCCAGCCTACTTTAAAAGAAATCTAGAGAACCCAACCCTATTTTTCCTTTTCCATGGACTCCTGCAAGTGTTTTACAAGAACATGGACGGCCTGCACCTGCACTGCCAGTTGACAGGCTTGCAATTCCTGGAAATAATTAGGAAGATGGAGGTTTTCCTTTGTGGCTCCTACTCTCAGATTTCTGAGGGCTTGTCCTTGCTCAACCTACAGCCCCTGGCACAAGTGTTGCCATTGTGGCCCCATGGCCAACTTTATGGTGAATGATGACAAGTCAATCAAGACTGAAGTTTGGACCCCAGAGCCCAGTCATGCCACCTCCTTTTTTTTCCGGTTGCAGACGCCACCAATTGCCTCTCACCCCCTCCACAATGTGAGGACTTCTCTACTTCTTCCAAGTGGGATGAAGCCACTGGCACCTGGGGCCGCCAACAAAATTTGAGTGTTGTCTTGGGAAAAGTCCCTTGTGGTCCAGACCCAACCCCCATATTTGTTGGTTTGGCTATGCCTTCAATCCAACCTCCATTGGTTGCCATCCCCCTTTTCTAACCTGAAACTTCATTTCCATCTCCTTTGGTTGATTCCCTGCGCTTGGAAATC
Organism: Puccinia polysora; assembly: GCA_025617555.3. Taxonomy (NCBI): domain Eukaryota; kingdom Fungi; phylum Basidiomycota; class Pucciniomycetes; order Pucciniales; family Pucciniaceae; genus Puccinia; species Puccinia polysora. The sequence goes on from CM062624.1 coordinate 29,007,903, forward strand.
TTTTTTAGCTCCAACTTGCCACCAGTACCCTGTAAGTTTTTTTTTTTTTTTTTTTTTTTTTTTTTTTTTTTTTTTTTTTTTTTTTTTTTTTTTTTTTTTTTTTTTTTTTTTTTTTTTTTTTTTTTTTTTTTTTTTTTTTTTTTTTTTACAACAAACTTATTAACCCATCCTAACAGCTACCACACCTACTGCAGAAAAGTTTTCACCTCCATATCCAATCCAAATTGCCACTGCCCACCACTTTTCACCTCTGCAGACCACATTGCCTCATCCTTTGATTTGATCCACCAAGTCATGCCCCCGCTTGATGTTGCCATATCACCAAGAAATCATGAGGAATGAAAAGGAATTTGGCAATGGAATTGACTAGGAAAAATTAACTTGGTATTTCTGTGCCTTGGAAAATTGGATTTTGGAAATACTTAAAAGTTTGGTTGGTATTCTTGTTTCAGAGCGCTGGGGGCTCCTCCATGAGCACCACTGTGCTGGTGAAAAGCTCTTCTTCACCATTTCATATCCACTGTGAATTTTCTTGGGGCTCCTTCTTCTAAGATTTTTAAACTGAATTTTAAAAATATAAATTAACTTCAAAATTATTGTAATTTTGCCTTGCTCCTTGCATCAATTTCTTGAAATAAAATGTAGTTTCTGGCCTGCCCCATAGATAAGCCTCTTAATATTCCCCACACCATCCTAGAGGGGCAAAACAAACTATTCAAACACACTTGGGTAACAACTCCATCTGCATCTGAGATAAGAAAGAGAAAAACTTGAGACCAAACCCCAACCAATTCTGAGACAAGAATAATTCACAAAATATAACAAACTGAGAATAGCAAACTGAGAGAACACTAAAAAAAATCTCTGCAATAAAAATCACCTAAGGGACCTTGACCACCCCAGATAAAGGTCTTAAATTGGCTAGAACTTCTATGCTACTCTTGGTGATAAAAGCTTCCACCTCCCCTTTTCCTCCCTAAAACTTGAAAGTTGTACCCATGAGTTCACTCCCCCACAGATTTCTCCCCAGATTCTCCATCTTCAATCCTGGAATAAGCCATATCCTGGTATTTTTTGGAAGACTCTGCAGTTTCATTGAATTATGTTGTGCTTGGCATGTGTAAAATTTTTTTGTGGGTGCGGCTTCCTTACACCTGAGTGGAGTGCAATCTAGTTCCTCTATTTGATAACTCCTTCCCATTAATTGGCTTACCACAGGGTAGGGAAAATTCAATCAATCCAAAAAAAACTTACCCCACTGCATTTCCAAGCTCTGGTTTTACAGCAAGACAAGATCCCCTTTTGGAAACAGGTCACTCAAAAAGTTAGTGCACCATCTTTCCCAGTAACTTAAATACTTGGCCCAACTATGCTTTAATCACTTCACCAACTTTTAAGGCATCTCTTTCCTCTGCAAGAGTTTCTCCATCTGCTCCACAAGAAGGTCCTCTGTTGTCTTCAACTTCCACCAATTGATTGCCAAATATGTGAGAATTTTGATGTTGACTGTAAAGCCTCCTGTTTTCCGTAAAGCAGCTTGTATGGCAAATACCCCTTTGCGCGCTCAATGGAGATCCAATCTGCAAACAACACTACAGGTAAAACTTTTTTCCATTTCTTACTTCTGTTTCTGCATATCTTCACCATTTTTTCCTTAAGTGGTTGGTGCCCCTGCTAGAACACTCAAGCTCCCTCTGAGTAGTGCTACATAACTTAGCTCTGCAGGACTCAACCAACTTCTTCAATTTGCCTCTAAACTCTGAACCTCCATTGACCATGATTAGGCACAAGAATCCTTAGAAAGAAAAGCAATCCTTCTGCACAAACTTGCCAAAGGTTTGTGCCAACAGATTCACCAATGTCTGGGCCTCTACCCAACCCAACAAATCATCCCAGGCCACAAGCAGGAATGCAAAATTTCCCACTTTAATATTGACCACATCTAGAAAAACTTGTCCAAAGAGCATTTCCTTCCCTATTGGAATAAATACCTCCCCAGGTAAACTAGTAATATTCTGTTGACACACTTTGCAACTCCAGACACAAACCCGCACCAACTGACCAAGTCTGGGCCACCAAAACATGGTTTTGACCCCCTGCTGGTTTTTGCCTTCTGCCCAAATACCCAAGCTTTTTTGGAGGCTCCCCAGTTAGTGCCCTTGATCTTCCCCTCTGGTAACCATGACAAAAGTTATTGGCAAGGCATTCTTGAACAATTCTCCCTCCTGAAAAAAGAACTTTGGTACCTTCAACTGCACCCATTGGACTATAATTCCCAGTAATCCTGTTGGAAAATTAATAGATTGAGTGTACTCTTCTAATGCCGGAAAAAACCCATACTGTTTCAGAGATAACTTTCAAACTGTTTCAGTTTTCACTGCTACTTTTTAAAGAGTCCTGAGGAAATTTGAACAGGTCACCAAGACCAGGCTGAATGTATTTCAAAAAAAGTTTAAAGTGATAAGTATAGAATCTGAGACAGAAATGAATTACAAAAACAACCAACAAGATAACACTGGTGAAAAGTCTGAAATTGAGATATAAGATTAAGCTCAAGTAATATGGCCAGATTGAGGAGTGACTACGCCAGTTCAGATGATGCAATAGAAGAGATTAAGCGCCTTGAATAAGTGAGAAAAGAACAGAGTGAGTGAGATGAGCGAGAAGTTGAGACTGTTGCTCTGAACCTCTTACTTGTTGAACTGTCTGCTTGAATTGTTCGCGTGCTTGAAGATGATAGTTGATATGGATGGTTGATATCTTGTAGATTTGTATAAGTTGGTTCGATTAACTTCAGTTCTTGAGATTATTGATTTGAGATTCATCAAGTTGAGTTGCTTCAATTGGTGGATTGGTGGATTGAGTTGGTTGTCATTTGAAATGATCCGCGATTAGTAACAAAGTGAAGCCGGGATAGAGACTCGCGGGTTGTGACTGAATTTGGAGTATCCACAGTCACTCCGACTATAGCCGATCATTGCAGAGCAGGCAGAATCATATGTGTGAAAGAAATAAAACAAAAAGAAATAATAAAATGAAAATATAGAAAACAGAAACAACAAGTAACGTGCAGAGCAGCACAACCGCAGATCAATACTGAAAAATTCAACACACCCCCGCAACTTCTCAATCAGTGAACAATAGAACTGAATTTGTTGATCAATCAATGTTTGAGGTTTTATTGGCTGCTTTTGTTAGCGCATCAGCACTCATTGAGGGAGATGGAATCAATTTAACATCTATGAGCCCAGTTTTGAAGTCATTTTGAAGGCTCTTGGTTTTTATATTTATGTGTTTGGCCTTTGAGAATGACCCGAATTTCTTGATTTTATCATCAAGTCTTTTGTTATCAATTAAGTGAAGAGGGCACTTGAAGTTGAGGCAATAAATGTCTTTGATCAGTCTCTGTAACCAGCGGGCTTCTAGATGGCAGCTAGAAAGAGAGATGCATTTGGATTCGGTCAACGAGTGCGTGATAGATTGCTGATGTTTGCTGTTCCAGTACAACGGACTCCCTTTGAAGGTACAAATGAATCCGCTCTGCAAGATACGGGTTTCTGGATCATCCGCCCATGTTGCATTGCTGAAACATACTAGTCAATGAGTGATTGACCAAGGACCAATTGTCAGGGTCAGATTTTTGGTACCGGATAGATAACGCCAAACATGTATTACTTCTTGCCAATGACTTAGGCCTGGCCGCTTGGAGTGTCTTGCTAGGCTAGATACGGCAAAGCTGATATCCGGACGTGCCAGGCAAACAATGAAGTTTAACCTTCCTATTGGAGAGCAATAATTCATGTTTAGAGCCAAGAATTTTGCGTGATTGTCATTGTTGGAAGTCTTGAGATGGAGGCCCGGTGTCAGGGGTGTGGAGACTGGCTTGAAATCGATTAAATTCATTTGTTTGAGTCCTTTTTCAATGTGCAGGGGTAAGGATAGATGAATTAAGCCATTGTTTTGCACCACCTTCATACCAAGGAGAATGTTGGGAGGATGAGCAGAAGAAGTTTTGAACCTACCAAGAAAGCTTTTTTTTGAATTGTTTGGTGTTGCCTGTAACAATCAAATCATCTACATGAAAGAATACAACCATCACCTTATCATCCCCTACGTAGAGGCACAGATTGCAATTGGATTCTTTGAAACCTTGACTTTTTATCCAATTGCTTAGCATTATATACCAATTCCGCGGCGCTTGTTTGAGACCATATAGTGATTTATTGAGCTTCAAATACTTTGATGTTCTGTTGCATCCATACGGAGTTTTAATAAAAATCTGTTCATTGAGTTCGGAGTGAAGGAAGGAACCCTTTACGTCAAGTTGAAGAATATCCAGTTTTCTATCCGCTGCATAGGTCAGGAGACCCCTTAGAGAGGCAACCTTACCAGTCGGAGCATATGTGTCAAGATAGTCAAGGCCATACCTCTGATTAAACCCTTGAATGCATAGCTGCGTTTTTAAGATAGGAGCTTTGAAGAGTTGAAGAATGACTGTATTGCCATGAGGGATGAAACGGATGGTTTCAGGATATTGAGGAGTCTAATGAGGATTAAGAATAATAAGGCTACAAAGAGCCAATAGAGAGGGGATATGTCTTGTATAGTCAAGAGGAACTGATCTGATGAGGAGGAAGGGGCACTCCGGTATTTTTGACTGGTAATCAGATGAGTTTGATTCATGGTCCAAGGGTAGGACCAGTATTTATGGACAACTAGAGAACCCCAAAGGGGGCCTAAGGCAGCAGGGTTAAAGACAACTAGAGAGCCCCCAGAGGGGGGCCTGAGACAATAATAATAGAATAATGGAAATAGTAAGATAGAAATAAAGCTGACTAAATTTGTCAGTTACAAAATATGAACATAAAAAGACAACACACCACCTTAACTGACAAATTTAGGAACCAATTTGAGACCAATCAACATTTCAGAGATTCATGAGAATTGAGAAGAGAATATGAGAATGAGTGATATGAGATTTGAGAAAGGATAACAAGACACCACCTTGTCAACATATGAGATGGGGAATGAAATCCTATTTTAAGAGGAGCAACAAGGACCTCAGGCATAGTTGCCTAGAATGATATGGGAGGATAATATTACTATTTTTAGAGGAGCAACAAGGACCTCAGGCATAGCTGCCTAGCATGATGGGGAGGATGATATGATGATAATGATGATAGATGAGGGTAATGGTAATGGAATGGTGATGGTGATGGTGATGGTGATGGTATGGTGATGGTGATGGTGATGGTGATGGTGATGGAGTTGATGGGTGAAAGTTGTTGAATGATGGTGGGTGATAGTGTGGAATATGAATGAATGTGATTGTAATAATGAAAGAGGGTGGAGAATAGGAAGATATAAGATAGTATTAAACAAAAAGGAGGGAAGGATTCCAACACACCGGCCTGTTCAATACTAGATGAAAAGGAATGTTGATGTGTTGTTGATATGGTTGATGGATGATGGGGATTGGAGTGAGTTGTTGAAGGATTTGTAGATGGAGGAGAACAAGCAAGCAGGAATGTAGGATGCAATGTTGGAGATGGGGTGAAGGCTTGATGTGGGGATGAGAAGTGACCCAGCAATATTGAGAGGTGGAAGAGCGAGGTTGCGAGGGAGAATGTGTGATGATGAGCAGGGATGGCGAGTGGAGCAGTAGGAGAAGTTGCAGATGAAGCGGGACCAAGGTTGCAGATGTTGATGGATGCAAGATCGCACGAGATGTCGGAGGTGAGTAGCAAAAGGGAGGTGATCAAAGTCGCAAGCACGGTTAAGTGAGTGAGCGAGCAAAGGCGGAGGTAAGCGGCAATCAAGTTTGCCATCAAGGTAGCAAGAGAAGCGGTGGAAAGGCAAGGGGAAGTGAGCGAGCAAAGTCGCAATTGTGGAGGAGAGGAGAGAGGAAAGAGCGCGCGAGACGTTGGAGGTGAGTAGGATGATGTCGGAAAGGGTATGTGTAGAGCAATTATTGATTACAGATCTAACCACAAGACTTAGAGCTGAAGGAAGACAGTTCAATGAGTAAGATATGACAAAGAGAAAAAGAGACATGACACAGAACAGAAGAAGAGTCAGAGTTGAGAGACAGAACCAACAGAAAAAGGGGTCTGCCTAGTCAACAAGTTGAGTCTGAGGGTGAATTGAGAGACGAGATTTGGAGGCTGATATTTGCAGGGAAAAGAGACAGTTCAGATAGAGGCCTGGTAGTATTTAGACAACAAATCTCACCAGGAAGTACAGGGATATTGAGAATTGACGGCATGTTCAAGAGATGATTGATGAGTGAGGAGGAGATTTAAAGAAGGACGTCGGAAGTGATCTTGAGAGAAGGAAGGAAAGAGAAAGAAAAGAAAAAGAGGAAAGAGAAAAAGAGTGGGAAGTTGTGATTGAGTGATGCAGGAGCTGGGGGAGTTGGCAAAGTAGAATGGTTGTGGTGGTTTGAGTGATCAGGAGAGGGAGAACAATCATTGTGAGATCTCCCATGAGCCTTGCCCGGAAGAGTTTGAAGAACGCTTCCCCCGAGTGACTTTTATGCGGGGAACCCAAGAGGACCAGACGCAAACTGGGACTGGTGAGTGAAATCCAGCGAGTGAAATCCCAGCAGAGTGAAATCCCAACACGCCCCATGCCTGGTGAGATGAGAGGGCTTATAGCCTATGGAGATCAGATTGAACAAAGAAGAGAGAACAAACAAAAAGAGAAAAAGAAGAGAAAAAAAAGGAAAACAAGACATAACGAGAGGAAGAAGCACTACGAGGACCCGGAGATCTGAGAAAAGGAGCAAAGAAGCTCAAGGCTAGAGATGCCGGCGCTTTTTGTGAGAGCATCAGCGGGCATATCCTTTGATCTAACCATCTTGACCTGGATGTTTCCCGACTTTAGCTCATCACGCATGCCTTTGGTTTTTAAATCCAGGTGTTGGGTCTTTGAATTGGATCCAAATTGTTCGAGTTTGTCAATTAGCCCGCTATTGTCGGTGTGAATGATGATGGCTGTTGAGTTGACTGAGAACATCTCGCAGGCCAGTGCTCTGATCCAGGTGGCTTCTTGAAATGCGTCTACAAAGGCGTTCAGTTCAGCATCAGTCAAACTGAACGTGATATTTTTCTGTTTACAACTGTTCCAGGATACAGTACAACCATAGACAGTGCAGAGATAACCGGTTTGAGATTGTCTAGTATTCGGATCATCAGCCCAGGAAGCATCCGAGTAGGCGGAGATGAGGCAGTCGGGGCTTCCCACGTTCAGGCAGAGTTTGATGTGCGGAGTGCCCTTCAGGTACTTCCAGGTCTTCTTGACCTTGTTCCAGTGGGGAAGTCCGGGCTTGACGTTGAATCTGGCAAGGCTGGACACGGCAAAGCTTATGTCTGGTTGTGAGTGGCACGCAATATGATTTAGCAAGCCTATGGCAGACCGATAGTTGATGTTTAGAGCCCTGAACTTCTCAAACTTGTCATTGGAAGCTGGCTTGAGTTGTAAATTTGGAGTTAGAGGAGATTTGCTGGGCTTGACATCCTCGAGGCTTAGCTCCTTAAGTCCACGTTCTATGTGTTTGGGCTGGCTGAGGAGGATTTTATCTTCTAACACTTCGATTCTCATCCCGAGGACCGTGTCTGGATCTTTTGCAGTTGAACCTGAGAAGCGATCTAGGAACTTCCTTTTGAATCCATCGCCATCACCAAAAAGAACCAGATCGTCAACGTGGAAGAACAGCCGAGACTTCCCGTCGCGAGAGAGGTATAGGCACGGATTGCACGAGTATTCTTCAAAGCCGACTTCTTTGAACCAGGCCATGAGGGTTTCGTACCAGTTCTTTGGCGCTTGCTTGAGACCGTAGAGAGACTTTCAGAGTTTGAGAAATTTACCGGTTCGCTTGGAACCTTTCGGAGTCTGAATGATGACTTCTTTGTCAATGGGTGAATGTAAAAAGGCGCTCTTGACGTCGAATTGGAAAATCTTCTGCTTAGATTTGAGGGCGTAGATAAGCAGCAAACGGAGAGTGGAAGGCTTTCCAGTCGGTGCAAAGGTGTCGGTGTAGTCAAGTCCATGGATCTGATTGAATCCTTGAACGCACAGACGAGCCTTGTATCTGACCGGATCACCATGGCAGTTGTGCTTGATTTTGTAAATCCCCGTGGTTTTGAGAATGTTCCTTGGTTCAGGCCCATTGTAGTCTTCCCACACAAGAAGGTCTTTGATTGAATTGAGCTCTGCATCCATAGCTTCAATCCATTCAAGGTGTTCTTCGCAATTGAGGGCGTCATTGTAGGACTTGGGTTTGTAGTAATGATAAAATCCATATCTTTGAGGTGGCTTGATGCAATATTGGTCATGCAAGGACCTTCCAGCTGGTCCATTGTCTTGTTGAGACTGCCGAGCGGAGGTTGAGGTGAGTTCCTCCACTGAGTTGGGATTCGTGACGTCTTTGGAAGAGGAGAGTTCAGCAGATTCAGATTCACCGCTATCCGATGAAGATGCGGACTCATCCAAGAAATTGCAATACTTTGTCCAAGGAGATCGCTGTTGATTGTGAGACAGGGGAGAGGGATCAGTTTGGTTGGGGAGTAGGCCAGAGTCAAGCGGTTCGACCGTATTATCATGCAGTGAGTCGTCATTGAAGTCAAGACCAGAAGTGTTAGGTTGGGGCATGGAAAGGAACTTCACATGCTTTGTGGAGATAACAGAACCAAACTTTGTCAGCACTCAATATGAAAGCAAGAGAGGATTAAAGCCTACTAAGGTGCCCTCTTCTTCCTTAGACTCAAACTTTGAACCTTTGACTCTCTTGTTGATCAGATAGATACACGGGCTGCCGATGGGTTTAAGGAAAGAAGAAGGAAGAGGTTGACCGTGTATCTTCACCCAGGGAGTTTCATCCTTGTCTTTGGTAGGGATTTGGTTCAGCATTAGGCAGCATGCTTTGAGGACTTCATGCCAGACCAATGGGGGAAGCCTACCATCCTTGAGAGTGGCCCGAGTTTATTCAAAAATGGTTCAATTAGCACGTTTGGCTCGACCATTGTGTTCCGGGTGGTATGGCTCCAAAAAAATGTGAGTGATGAATTGTTTGTCAAAGTACGTTGACAGTTTCGAGTTGACAAACTTGGTTCCTCCATCCGAACAGACCTCAGAGGGATATACACCACGCCGTTGATGTTCCTTTTCAAAGAGACTAATGATGACATTGGCAGTTTTGTCCTTTGAGGCCAGTGGAAAAGCAGCCAGGTAACCACTCTTGTTGTCCACGAGCAAAATGATGAATTTGTGGCCGACCTTGGGTGAGGGTCGGATCGGCCCCATAAGATTGAGATGAATTCAATCAAAAGTCTTCAAACTGCAAGTAGATGAATGAGGGAATGAGGCCTTCGTGATCTTGCTCTTAACACAGTCAACGCATTGGAACCCCTGAATGACGTCGTTTGGAATGTTGCAAATGAAGGGGGCAAGTCTCAACAGTGAGGCGTGGCCATATTTCCGATGAATCTCAAGGAGTGCGTCTTTGGGAGTAGTAGAGAGAGAAGAATGGTAGGATTTAGGAGAAGAGAGTGGAGTGAATGTAGGAGTAGGAAGAGTATACAGGTTGTCTTTGATCAACCCCTCAAGGATGAACTTGTCATTATGCAAAATCGAGAACCGTTTGTCACAGGAGACAATGGAGCAACCCTTGCTGTTTAGAGCGCTGGCCCTAATCAGATTGATGGTTACGTCCGGCACGTAGAAGGCATTGGAGAGTTTGATTGTAATGTCCTTCCAGTGTAGAATTGCAGTTCCCTTCCCCTTGATCTCTAAACAGGCACCTTCTTTCCCGGTTCTGATAGGATTTCCCACGTAAGGTTCCATCTCACAGAAGAATCGGGAGTTGTTTATCATGTGGACTGACGCTCCACTGTCAAGCAAGAAGCAGCAGTTGTGGTCCCCGTGTTTGATCCATTGATTCAGTAAGGCAAGGTAGTGAGCCAAGTGGGATTCGACTTTAGCTTTAGATCCATTCTTCTTTGCCTTCCATTTGGCTTGGTTCTCTCTCCACCATTTGGGGGCCACATCAGGATGAAGATGCCAGCAATCTGCGGCCGAGTGATTTTTGTCTTGACCAGGATGGTGAAACCCTTCAATAAATCTTTTGGGTTTGGGTCCTTTGGATTGATTCGGACAAGGTGAATGCTTTCCTCCAAACAGAGCAACATCTCCCTTAGATTTTGAACTTGATATAGATGATTGAGCAACAGATTTGTTGTTCAGTTGGGTGAGGTGATTGAGGACATACTCAACAGTGAGTTCCTTGTTGGAATGCATAATCTGTCTTTTAAAGTCCTCCATGGAAGGGGGAAATTTGAAAAGAAGGAGGTATGCCACAATGTCATCTGGAAGTTTGATTCCTACTTCCGCCATCTTCTTGAGACTAACCTTGACCTTAGTGATGAAGTCGACGATGTCTTCTGGATTGAATGTGAGGTATAAGAAATTATTGAATACTTGGGCGCGATTTGAGGCTTGAGATGAGGCAAATTTTTGAACAATCGCCTTCCACAGGAGTTTAGCTGAATTCCTGATTTTGGCGGTGACAATGTTCTTGTGAGCAGTTTAGTCAAGTTTAGAGATGATCAAGAGTTTGAGTTCATTGTTGACTGAAGATTCAAAAGTAGAGGTGTTGTCATTCATGGCAATAGAGCAACCCCTGACGTTGAGAATCGCATCCATTTTGTCCCGCCAAATGCCATAGTTATTGTCACCAAGCAAGGGAATGGTTTCAAGAGCCCTCTTCAGCATCGTCTGTCGGAAGTCCATTGCGGCCATTGAATCCTCCCTCAGTCCGTGGTTCCTTGGTTTGAGTGCTCCAGATCTGTACAAGAGACGTTTGGCTTTCAACCGTGAAGAGCAATTATTGATTACAGATCTAACCACAAGACTGAGAGCTGAAGGAAGACAGCTTGATGAGTAAGATATGACAAAGAGAAAAAGAGACATGACACAGAACAGAAGAAGAGTCAGAGTTGAGAGACAGAACCAACAGAAAAGGGGGTCTGCCTAGTCAAAGAGTTGAGTCTGAGGGTGAATCGAGAGACGAGATTTGGAGGCTGATATTTGCAGGGAAAAGAGGCAGTTCAGATAGAGGCCTGGTAGGATTTAGACGATGAATCTCACCAGGCAGTACAGGGATATTGAGACTTGAAGGCATGTTCAAGAGATGATCGATGAGTGAGGAGGAGATTTAAAGAATGATGTCAGAAGTGATCTTGAGAGAAGGAAGGAAAGAGAACGAAAAGAAAAAGAGGAAAGAGAAACAGAGAGGGAAGTTGTGATTGAGTGATGCAGGAGCTGGGGGAGTTGGAAAAGTAGAATGGTTGTGGTGGTTTGAATGATCAGGAGAGGGAGAACGATCATTGTGAGACCTCCCATGAGCCTTGCCCGGAAGAGTTTGAAGAACGCTTCCCCCAAGTGAGTTTTATGCGGGGAACCCAAGAGGACCAGACGCAAACTGGGACTGGTGAGTGAAATCCAGCGAGTGAAATCCCAGCAGAGTGAAATCCCAACAGTATGAGGAAAATAGAGCAAGCGAGGTGAATGAGCAGGTAGACTAATGACGATTGATTTGGAAGAGTCAATCGGGATTGATAGTCGAGGAGCGTTTCTCAAGCTTGTCTAATTGTAAATGTGAATTGGCTTGGATGATGAAGAGAGGCAAACAAGGTCGCGGCCAAGACGCCAATAGGAAAGCAAGGGCGACTAGGGTTGAGCTGAGAGGTGATTGAAGTCGCCATCAAGGCAGCAAGAACAAGAAGGAGGTAGCAAGGGAAGAGAGTGTGAACAATGTCGCGGATGGAGGAGGAAGCAAAGAAAAAAAAAAAAAGGAATCATGATTGAGATTGAGGAGGATGTGAGCCGGGGAGGATCTGATGGAGTTGTGGGCAAGGTTGCGGATGGGAGCAGGATTGAAGGCCGGACAGCCAGGTTGTAAGGTTGGAGAGTGAGGTTTCAGATGGTGAAAAGCTGAGAGGCGACCAATGTTGTAAGCGAGATTGCCATTGAGGTAGAGGATAAGAGGAAGAGAAAGTTGAGGGATGGGAGGATGAATGAAGCCAATGAGGGGTCTTTGGAGCTTGAGAGAGCGATAGCGGAGGATGATGGGGTTGGATGAGGAGAAGCTGGAGTGGTGATGGAGGGAATTTGAGCAAGCGGTGGAGGGGAAGCGGGAGCGAGAAGATGAGAGGAAGCGGGATGATAATGGAGACCGAGTAAACTGGGTCGGAAGAAAATGAGGACAAGATCCAATCAAATGGGGGCGAGCGCAATGGTTTGAATTTTGGAGCGGGTGTTGAGGGAGAGAGGATGACGGCCGAGTTTGCGACGAAGGAAGACGCGTAGAGAAGCAATAGACCAAATCAGGCGCAAATTGGCAAAGGATGGAATAAGCGCAAATTGTCTGAGGGGGCATTGATGCGAATGAGAGATGGACAAGGGAATCTGCCAATGTTGTTGATGGTGTTGAAATAGTAAGAATGAACCGGAGGAGGCGCAAGCGGCAGGGTGAGCGATGGATGGGATGAGGAAGATGGTGAGAAGGGAAAAGAGGAGGAGGATGACAAGGAGAACGATCCATTGGAGGTAATCAATACGGATCGTGAGTTGGTTGCATAGGATGAGGATCAATACGCCAAGGGCATAACCCGCCTGGAGGGATAGGAGATGATAGCCAAATCGGATGCGATGATGAGCATTGATTGACAGACTGAGGAATTTGGCTCTTAGAGTCCGTTGATAGTAAACTTGCAAGGCTTCCTTGGACAAGAATTCTTTGGTTTCGTTCATCTTGAACGGAGTCCGACCGACAACAATCTCATAAAATGTCACACCAAGGGACCAAATATCGCTTGATCTTTCATTGTGTTCCTTGCCTTGGGCGCGTTGAGGAGAGAGATACTCTGGAGTTCCCAGCTCAGATTACTCCAGAAGGGAGCTTTACCGGTTGTTTGGGTATGATCTGGAGGATAAGCGACGGCAAAGCCAAAGTTGATGAGGACTGGTTGATCATCGAGGCTGAGGACAAGGTTAGCGGGTTTGAGGTTGTTGTGGGAGACGCGATGGAGATGTAAGAAGTTGGTTGCGGAGATTAAACCATGTAGGTAATGACGAAGTTTGGGAGATCAATTGCCCAGGTTGACGGGTAGGATCGTAGGATGGTAGGCCATTGTGAGAAGCGCGTAGGAAGGGGTGATGATGAAGGAGGAGACGCGTAGGATGTTGGGATGAGGGGATGATTTGAACTGTCGGAGGATCTTGAACTCAGACCAGAGGGATTTGATCTTGGTGGAGGTGGTTGGTGAGGATTGAAGACAATGGACAAGTTTGATGGCCAGTTTGCTATTAGGATGTAGACGGGAGGAAGGGTTATTGGGAGAGATACGCCAGATGGAACCCCAGTTACCATGACCAATTTCGGATTCAAAGGTATACTGAGCAGCTAGGAGTTGATCAGTGATGGTGAAGATATCATGAGGCAGTGAGAGTGATTGTTTACAAGGAAGAGGAAGATGATGATTGTTGGAGGAGGAGGAGTGAGAGGAAGGGGGGTGATTGGAAGAGGAAGAGGAAGAGGAAGAGGAAGAGGAAGAGGAAGAGGAAGAGTTGATGGAGAGCATGTTGGAGGAATGGGAGGATGTAAGATGGAGTTGGGTCTAAGAGGCGAGTATCAAGAGCCGAGATGGAGGTTGATGGATGTCAATGATGGATGTCGATGGAGGGCTTTGGGTCAAATGATTGATTTGAATCTAATCAAGAGCTTATCGATGTGAGAGGTGGGAGGTGGGAGTGATTATAAATTAAGGAGGAATCAAGTGGATGAGATTGAGATGATAGAGAATAGGAAGGTTGATGAGGGAGAAGGAAGGAGATAAGAAGGATTGGTTGTGAGGGGTTCAAAGGAACAGGGATGGTTGAAGGAGTAAAGGTGGATCATGAAGATATGAGGATGAAATTGGATGGTGAGGACAATGAAGAGTGTAGGGAGATGGGCAATGAGTCAACCAGTTAGAACAATGAAGTTGACCGGATGACTTAGTGGGATGAGCTTTGGCTTTTAACCGTGAAGAGTTGAAGAATGACTGTATTGCCATGAGGGATGAAATGGATGGTTGTAGGCTATTGAGGAGTCTCATGAGGAGTAAGAATAATAAGGCTACAAAGAGCCAATAGAGAGTGGATATGTCTTGTATAGTCAAGAGGAACTGATCTGATGAGGAGGAAGGGGAACTCCGGTATTGTTGACTGGTAATCAGATGAGTTTGATTCATGGTCCAAGGGTAGGACCAGTATTTATGGACAACTAGAGAACCCCAAAGGGGGCCTAAGGCAGCAGGGTTAAAGACAACTAGAGAGCCCCCAGAGGGGGGCCTGAGACAATAATAATAGAATAATGGAAATAGTAAGATAGAAATAAAGCTGACTAAATTTGTCAGTTACAAAATATGAACATAAAAAGACAACACACCACCTTAACTGACAAATTTAGGAACCAATTTGAGACCAATCAACATTTCAGAGATTCATGAGAATTGAGAAGAGAATATGAGAATGAGTGATATGAGATTTGAGAAAGGATGACAAGACACCACCTTGTCAGCATATGAGATGGGGAATGAAAGCCTATTTTAAGAGGAGCAACAAGGACCTCAGGCATAGTTGCCTAGCATGATATGGGAGGATAATATTACTATTTTGAGAGGAGCAACAAGGACCTCAGGCATAGCTGCCTAGCATGATGGGGAGGATGATATGATGATAATGATGATAGATGAGGGTAATGGTAATGGAATGGTGATGGTGATGGTGATGGTGATGGTATGGTGATGGTGATGGTGATGGTGATGGTGATGGAGTTGATGGGTGAAAGTTGTTGAATGATGGTGGGTGATAGTGTGGAATATGAATGAATGTGATTGTAATAATGAAAGAGGGTGGAGAATAGGAAGATATAAGATAGTATTGAACAAAAAGGAGGGAAGGATTCCAACAAGCTTCACCATGAGCGTTGATTTTGATTTTGAACACCAGAACTGTGTTGAGAGGGTTGGTGACAATGCTTTTGTTGGTGTCCTCCCAAACACCTTGATCCTCTATATTTTTGAATTCTTTCATGGCCAATTCCTTCCATTCTGGAATTTTCATCGCTTCTTCAAGAGAGGTCGGAAATCTGTCAGCTGCAAAACTGTATCTATTGGGTTTAACCAGGTTTCTTCTATCTCTGAGATTAGGTAGAAGTTGCTCTTCTAATATTGTGTCAGATTCAGTCTCAGACTCTGACTTGTCTTTCACAATTGCAGGAGATTCAAGTTTTTCTGCTGGATTGTCAGTTGCACAATTGGGTGATCTTCTTGATTGAGTTGTGTTGGGTTCAGTAGCATCTGAATTGAACTCATCCGTCTCAATCAAAACCTTGATGGGATTTTGAGAGTTGAAGATAACATGTTTAGTGTCTAAGATTTTTCCAGAGACGTTCATGACCTTGTAGGATAGGAGTGAAGGGTTGAATCCAACCAGAATTCCTGGCGCACCTTTCTCGTCAAACTTTGACTTAATTTCAGTAGAGTTTAGTCAATAAGTCACTGGAGTTTCAATAGGTCGGATGTAACCAGGTGGTAAATCTTTTTTATGCATTAATAACCACGGTGATTCTCCGTCCTTCTCCTTTGGTATTTGGTTGAGCATTAGGCAGGAGCTGCGTACAACTTCATGCCATAACAAATTTGGCAAACCAGCGTCAGAGATGATTGCTCTATCTGATTCAACAACTGTTCTGTTTGCCCTTTCTACTCTTCCGTTGTGTTGTGAGTGATAAGGTTCACTTACGATCTGATTGATGTTTTGGTATCAATAAAAGTTCTGAAGTTTGGCGTTAACAAATTCTCCACCCCCATCAGAGCAAACTTTGGCGGGATAGGAGCCCGTTTTTCAATGTTGATTTTCAATGATGAAGATGATTGTATCTACTGCATTGTTCTTAGCGCGCAGCGGAAAACAAGCTATATAGCCTGAGTGTAAGTCAATGGGGTTAAGAATGTATCAAAACCCTCCTTTTGACGTCGGATTTATTGGACCCATCAGATCAACATGGATTCTTTCAAACAATCAATTTGCTGGTTGTTGTCAATTATTGAACGGTTTTCAAGTGATTTTTGACTTGTCACAGCTGAGGCATTCAAATTTGTGCTTTTGGTCTGCAGGAATTGTCACTTTGAGATACCGTTCCATCCTGTCAATGCTTGCATGACCCAGAGATCTGTGGATTTGAAGGAGTTTGGCACTCAAGTAGTAGGCTTTTTTGGGTTCAGTTGAAATGTCAATTACAAATAGATTATTGATGATTTGTCCAGAGATAATAACCTTTCCTTGCGACAATAGGTAAAACATGCTAGGTTGCAGTTTTGAGTCAACGGATAGGCAAGCACCTTGAGTCGTCAGGGCACCGAGTGAAATCAGATTGATAATTGATTCAGGAACCCAGGTGGCGTTTGATAGGATTAAATTTGCATCTTTGGTTGACAAAGCAACCTTACCCGTTCCTTCAATTAGAAGGGCCGCATCCTTCTTGCCTGTTTGAATAAGTTTGTTACGATCACTGATAGACAGATCTATGAATGCCTGCTGGTCTACTATCATGTGCACAGAGCACTCAGAATCTAGAATGAAACGTTTTGATATCTGCTTGTTGCCAATTGATTTCCCGTTGCAGAAGAATGAGTAGAAGTGAGCTTTGTTTGTGGTTTTTGATTTTGCCTTCTTCGCTCAATTGTGTATGTTTGAGGGTTTTAACTTGGGAAATTTGAACCAGCAAGAACTGGCCGGGTGTGAAGTAACTGCAGGATTATGTTTTCCATTTTCGCACCTCGGGCCTTTGTACAGCGCTATATTTGCAGGTTCAACGTTTTTGGCTTGAGCCATTGCCTTGTTTTAATGTTGAATGAGGTGGTTAAGTACCGTATCAATCTTCATGTTGGGGGTCAAGTGCATTATTTGTGACTTCATAGCATGCATGTTTGAGGGAAATTTGAAAAGAACTAGATATGCAATAATGTTGGATGGCAAGTCAATCCCTACTTCAGACATCTTTTTCAAATACACCTTTACTGCAGTGACAAACACCTCAATGTTGGTGTCCATTGAAAGATGAAGAAATCCGTTAAAAACCCTGGCTTGGTTTGCGGACCAAGAGGAAGCAAAGTGCGATTGAGTCAAAAGCCAGATAAGCTTGGCATCATCCTTGTTGATGTTGTCTATAACATTGTCTTATGTATTTGAATCAAGCTTAAAAATGATGTGTGCAACAAATTCTTGATTCAGTTCTTCATCAAGTCGCCTTAGATTGTCAGGATCACTCATTATCTCAAAGATTCCACGTAATTTGAATAATTTTTCAAACTTCTTTCGCCACATACTATAGTTTTCAGCCGTAAGTAGCGGTGTTGACTCTATTAATGATTTGATGGCTAAAGATCTGTAGTTTGTACTCGATTCCCCCCTGGTCCTGGCGTCGTAGAAAGCCCAGGTCGTTCCATGTCAATTGGCGCAGGCTTTTAACAATGAGGAAATTTGAACAGGTCACCAAGACCAGGCTGAATGTATTTTGACAAAAGTTTAAATTGATAAGTATGGAATCTGAGACAGAAATGAAATACAAAAACAACCAACAAGATAACACTGGTTAAAAGTCTGAAATTGAGATATGAGATTAAGCTCAAGTAATACGGCCAGATTGAGGAGTGACTACGCCAGTTGAGATGATGCAATAGAAGAGATTAAGCGCCTTGAATAAATGACAAAAGAACAGAGTGAGTGAGATGAGCGAGAAGTTGAGACTGTTGCTCTGAACCTCTTACTCGTTGAACTGGCTGCTTGACTTGTTTGCGTGCTTGAAGATGATAGTTGATATGGATGGTTGATATCTTCTAGATTTGTATAAGTTGGTTTCATTAACTTCAGTTCTTGAGATTATTTATTTGAGATTCATCAAGTTGAGTTGCTTGAATTGGTGGATTGGTGGATTGAGTTGGTTGTCATTTGAAATGATCCGCAATTAGTAACAAAGTGAATCCCGGATAGAGACTCACGGGTGGTGAATGAATATGGAGTATCCACAGTCACTCCAACTATAGCGGATCATTGAAGAGCAGGCAGAATCATATGTGTGAAAGAAATAAAACAAAAAGAAAGAATAAAATGAAAATATAGAAAACAAAAACAAAAAGTAACATGCAGAGCAGCACAACAGCAGATCAATACTGAAAAATTTAACACGCTCCACATCCAAATCCTCCTTTGAAACTCATAAAACCTCTGGATATCAAGATAACAATTCTGGAATTGTGAAACTTTCCCCAGAACATGCATAACTGCAGAGTTAAAAAATCCAAGTATGCAACCAATCTAGTCATGGGGAAGTTAGGCAAGCTTGGAAAATTGATCATTCTGGCTAGTGGCGCTGGCCTCTGCATCTAGCAAAAGTTCAAACATGATCCTCCACATCACATTCTGTAATCTCTGCACAATTCCAACTTTGGCTGTGAACACCCAGAATCAACTTTAAAAAAGGTTACCAATTCATAGTGTATGAGCTTATTCTTCCCTTTTCCCTCTTGGTTTAGCCCTCTGCCCACTCCAAACTCACAGAATCTACCACCAACTGGATTTCATCCTTTTTTTAATCCAAGTACTTCAGCAAGATTCAACATCCAACTGTCTCCTTTAACTCGTGGAATGCACAATTGCACTACTTGGACCAGTCTAATTCATCTCCCTTCCAAATTAACTTTTGCAGTGGAATTGCTATCTTGGAAAAGCACTCAATGAAGATCCATACCCATCCACACAGCCCTAAAACTGGGAAACATGAGTAGGATTTTGCAGAGTTTGAAAATCAAGGAACCTGTTGACTTTGTAATTTGCTATCCATTGACCCTTTGAAGAAACCTTGTTCCCAAAAACCTGCAATGTGGGAATGCATACTGCAAACATTTTCTCCAAAGCCATCAATCCTGCTTCCTCAACACAAAGAAGGAGTCTTTCAAAATTCTGTGTGTATTCCAAAAAAGCCACCTTATCCCCAGGTTACCCGCAATGTTTTCTCTGCCATAGTAACTCATAGGCTCCTTGATCCCACATTGTCAATGAATATCTGCATCATTTTGTGAAAATTATCCTGCAGAATCCACATTATCTGTGCGTGCTATATTTCCCCCAAGTTAGTTTCTCCTTGAAGAGGCTGCCCCAACCAAGCTTTTAGAGCCATCATTGGATGAAATTCCCAATAAAGCTCCCACTGGTTGAATGCCCCATAAAGTCTACCAACCCATAGAAGAATATCCTGATCATATTCTCCACAAATTTCTCAACCTTTGGAGGTAGCCCTGCATCCCAAATAGTAACCAATTCAAGCTTTTGCAGGTCATCAGAAATCCACAAACTCTTTCTGTACTGTTTCAGCACCACCAAAATTGGGCTGGAAGAACAAGAACAAGAGAGCTTGTACAGTCCAGGATGCAATTTCTCTGGCCCCAAATCCATAAACTGATCCCTGATTGCCACCAGAATGGGTATTGTTTTTGTCTTCCATGGCTTGTGTGGCACCTTCATAATTTGGTAAGGGTCTGATATCTTGTGCTTCAGCAAACCCTGCTCCTCTGGGGAAAACACAAGCAATTTCTTCTGCATGGTAATTATAATTTATTGAAGCATGAGTTGAATTTCTGACAAGCAGGCTGAGATGAAATGACAACAAGGAACATGAGATTAAAGAGGAAAATGACCGTCCTCCACAACATAACTAGTGTGAGAAGAGAGTACCAACACAGAGAGATATATATATATAGTTCCGGTGCTTGACTATGGCAATGAACAGGCTTAGTGACAGGAAACAGAGATATGAACTGAGAGAAGGAAGAAGACCAGGTTGAGTGAGGTGCATATTGGGTTTTTGAAGTGATCTGGACTGATCTCACCAGTTATAGACAAGCAGACTTAGGGTTCAATCTGAGACCTTGAGTTTGACAAGGGACTTGAGTTAGAGTTTGATTGGCGGTATGATCTGAAGGATAGTTGACTTGGATTGTATTTAAGAATTGATAGATGAAGGAAGGAAGAAAAGAAATGAAGGTCAGTGAGAGAGAAGCATGAAATTAAAAGAATGAAGAGAAATAAATGAGAATCAGAGCCCAGAAAAGATTCAAGACCCCTGGATCCGGGAAGATGACCAACAGAGCTCTGGAATTGCCTGTCCTCCAATTTGAGTCTTCACAGTGCAAGTGAAAGGAGACATGCTCCCCAGGTTACACACATGAGCCTTCACCCTATTTCTTTACACTCCCCTTAACTGGAGATCAGTCCAGGTTGTCATTGAACCCACAGATGTGAGCTTCTTAAGTTGATTTAGAGTGACTGCCTTGGTGAGGGGATTGGCAAGCATTTTGGACGTGCTGATTAGATGAATTGTCAGTGCTCCAGAGTTGACTCCTCTTGCAGCCCTTTTTTTTTGATATCCATGTGTCTTGTTTTAGCGTTGGATCCAAATTTTTTTAGTTTATCATTGAGACCTTTTTTTTGATAAAGTGTTTGGAGGAGGAGATATTGGTGTGGAAAACTTTGCCTAACAAGTGTTGAAGCCACTTTCCTTCAAGGTAGGAATCAAGTAACAAATTGAGTTCAGCCTCTGTTGAAAAGTATGTTATGTTGCTTTGCTTGTAGCTGTTCCACAAGAGTGGTGGAACAAAAGACAGACAGAGATACCCAGGGTGAGACTTGCAGCTGGTGGGATCCTTGCCCCATGACGCATCACTAAAACATTCAAGTGGGTCTTTTTATTCATCATAGGTGAGTGTGAATTTGAGATTTTTAGTGGAGTTGAGGTATTGCCATTTAATCCTGAGTTCCTTCCAGTGTGCCAGCCTGGGATTTTTCTGAAAGCAAGCCAAGCTTGACACAGAGTAGCTTAGATTTGGTCATGTTTGACTGGAAATGTAGTTCAAAAGTCCTATGGCAGACTTGTAGTTGATTTTGAGTTTCTTGAACTGCTCAAAGTCTTCATCAGAGGCCTCTTTCAGCTGACAGTGAAGAGTCAGCGGGGTCAAGAAAGCTCTTGATTCTAGCAGTCCCAGTTCTTCTATACTGTGTGAGATATGTTTGGGTTGGCTGAGCAGAATACTGTTAGGCGTTTGCTCAAACTTCATGCCAAGAATGGTGTTGGGTTTGTGTTCCTGTGAGTCTTTAAATCAAGCATTGAATTTCTCATTGAATTTTTCTCCATCTCCCACTAGAATTAGGTTATAAATGTGAAAAAAGGAAAAAATTGATTGTCTTTTGATTAGTACAAGCATGGGTTTCTGTTTGATTACTGGAAGCCAATTGATTTGATACAGTCAGTGAGAGTGCCATACCAGTTCTTAGGTGATTGCTTGAGTCCATACAAGCTCTTCTTGAGTCTAAGATACTTTCAGGACTGCTTTCATCCTTGAGGAGTTCTAATGATCACTTCTTCTTCTATAGAAGCGTGTAGGAATGCAGCCTTTACATTGTATTGACAGATGTTGAGTTTTTGTTTCAAGGCGTACAGTAGAATTGCTCTTAACAATGCGACCTTGTCAGTTGGAGCAAACGTCTCATCAAAGTCTAGGCGGTACACTTGATTGAAGCCTTTAACACAGATGTGAGCCTTGTGAATGACAAGATTGTTGTGGGAATTGTCTTTTATTTTGAAGACCCAGGTGGTTTCCAGCGGATTCAGCAGTTTTTCCCCTTTGTAATCTCCTCAGACTTCCTGCGCTTCACACTGATCAATCTCCTTCTTGATTGCTCCTCCCTACGTGACACCCTCCGCACATTGAGCTGCTTGATCAAACTTCTTGCGTTTGAAATAGTTAAGAAACCCATACCTTTGTGGAGGTCTGATGGAAGACCGGTTGCAAAGAATCCTGACAGGTTCTTCAGCCTCCCTAGGTTTTCTGGAACTAACCTCCGGAGCAATTGGTTGAGGAGAAGGGATTGGTGCCTCTTCTCCCGAGCTTGATTCAGACTAGGAGGCAGGTGACTCTTCATTGGAAGAGTCCACTTTGGCGGTCTGATCTCTTTATTTCATAAAAGCTTCTGGGATTCCTTCCAAGATTGGTTTGTATTCCCTATTGCCAGATTTGGACAGACTGAACTCAATGTCCATGGATGATATGATGCCAAGATTTTCAACAATTTTCTTCAGGAATCAAACATGTTTTGGTAGTACAATATGAAAGTGAAGCAGGAGTATCCGGTATGACAGAAAGTCAGGGTTGTATCCTATAAGTTTTCCTTCTACTCCTTTGGGTCAAATTTTTTTCTTTTCCTTTTCTTTTGATTTAACACAATCGCAGAGACTCCAAGTGTTTGTAGGTTATTAGGTGGGAGTGAGCTCTGCTTGATGAGCTCCAAAGGGGATTTTTTGAAGTTGTCCTTTGAGATTTGATTGAGACTAATGAAACATGACTTGAGGACCTCCAACCAGTATTTCTTGGGGAACTTTGTTGAGCCAAGGGACAATCTCACAATTTCAACAATGGTTTGATTTTCCCTTTCAGCTCTACCATTATTTTTGGGGTGATACAGTTCAGTAACAACATGGTTAATAAATCTCTCTTAGAGATATTGTACTAACCTGTTTTTTGTGAATTCCCAGCCACCAGTCCCAGCATACAGTAGATGGATAGTAGCTAAACTTATTTTTCTGTTTCTCAATGACTTCTATGAGTAGAGGAACGGTGTTGTCCTTGCCTTGCAAGGAAATTCCTGAGATGTACCCTGAGTAGTTTTCTACCACGGTCAAGACGTATTTTTTGTGTCTGTAAAATTCTGGTGTTATTGGACCAATCAAGTCCAGATTTATCTTCTCAAATGGTTTGGTGACTGAGGTGGAAATTGCTTTGAACGGATTCTTAGTGATTTTGCAGAGGAGGAAGTCCTTGCATTCAAAGTTATCCTTCTTTGAGGGGTTGTATTGAATTCCTTTGATCTTGGACAGCCAACCAATAGACATGTGACGGTAGGTCAAATGGAGGTCTTCCAGGGTCCTTGGTTCTTCCAGTTGTGTCCAGAGGCACCTTTCTTTCCCAACCTTGAGCGGTGTGTCTAGCAAAAAGAGGTTGTTGATTATAGAACCACGACAGACCTTTTCTCCTTCCTTTCTCATTTCAAAGCTTTGCGCCTCTGCCTTTGGTATGCAGCCCTGTTCAAGCAGCTTCCCAGGACTAATGAGATTGACCACTATGTTGGGTATGTACAGGTAGTTGGAAAGAGTGATTGTGTGACCTTTCCATTCAAGTCTGACTGTTCCCATCCCTTGGATTGGCAGGCTTGCTCTGGCCTTGCCCGTTTTGATTTGTTCTCTGGTGCATGGTTTGAGGGTAGTGAAGAAACTTTCCCTGTTGAAGATGTGTGAAGTGGCGCCACTGTCAATTAGGATGTTCTGCTTCACCTCAATTTTGGAGTCTATCCATCTTGTCACAAAAGTGTGAAAGTGTGCGGATTCTTGAGACCCTTTTTGTTTTTCTTTCCACTTGCTTTGGTTCTCTCTCCACCACTCAGGAGCCTTATTGGGATGGAGATGGAAAAATTCCAACTCCAAGTGATTATTATCTTGTTTGGGGTTGTGGTACCCTTCCATGCAGTAGTCAGCAAGGTGATTTTTTGTTTTGGTTTGCATGGTAGCTAGCACATTTTCAGAAGCACCTTGCAATGGTTCCCTTTTGGTGAGTTCTTCCTTTATCTATTTATGTTATTGAATGAGATGATTGCAAAAAAATTCAACAGCAATTTGCTTTTCCAAATGCATGAGTTTTTTTTTGAGGTCTTGGAGATTTGCTGGAAATTTGAACATTGTCAGATACTCCAGAATGTCATTAGGAAGCTTGATGCCAATGTCTATCATCTTTTTGATGGAGGTTTTAATGTTGGTGACAAAGCTTGTGATCTCATCCTCTTTGAAGGTTATGTGAAGAAAGTTTTTGAAAATCCTTGCTTGGTTTGATTCTTTCAAAGAGGAGAACTGTTCTTTGATTGCCTGCCATATCCCTTTTTCTAAATTGATTTTGGATGCGCTGATGACATTGTTGTGGTTAATTGAGTCCACTTTTGATATGAGAAGCGGTTGAATTTCATAGTTGTCCTGGCTTGCAAGGATTCTAGTTTCCAATTTGAGTGTGTCTAGTACTCCCCTAAGCTTGAGTAATGCCATCATCTTGTCCCTCCAGATTTCTTAGTTATCTTCTTTCAGCAGTGGAGTACTTTCCAGGGCCTTCTTGAGCATAGCCCGCCGGAAGGAGTCAGACAAAAAACCCAATCCAGAAGCCATAGTCCTTTGTCTTGCTGGCCAAGTTGAATAGAGGTTTTTCTTTGGCTTTTAACCGTATTATTTATTGAAGCATGAGTTGAATTTATGACCAGCAGGCTAAGATGGAATGACAACAAGGAACATGAGATTCAGGAGGAAAATGACCGTCCTCCACAACATAACTAGTGTGAGAAGAGAGTACCAACACAGAGATATATATATATAGTTCCGGCGCTCAACTATGGCATTGAACAGGCGTAGTGACAGGAAAAAGAGATATGAACTGAGAGAAGGAACAAGAATAGGTTGAGTGAGGTGTGTATTGGGTTGTTGAAGTGATCTGTACTGATCTCACCAGTTATAGACAAGCAGACTTAGGGTTCAATCCGAGACCTTGAGTTTGACAAGGGACTTGAGTTAGAGTTTTATTGGTGATTTGATCTGAAGGATGGTTGACTTGGATTGTACTGAAGAATTGATAGACAAAGGAAGGAAGAAAAGAAATGAAGAGCAATGAGAGGGAATCATTAAAGTAAAAGAATGGCAAGAAATAAATGAGAATCAGAACCCAGAAAAGAGTCAAGACCCCTGGATCCAGGAAGACAACCAACAGAGGTCTGGAATTTCCTGTCCTCCAATTGGAGTCTTCACACTGCAAGTGAAAGGAGATGCGCTCCCCAGGTTACACACATGAGCCTTCACCCTATTTCCTTACAGTAATCACAATTCTTAAAAGCTCAATCTCCTTCAACCTTAGACACCCTTCTAGCTGTCAGCTTGCTAGTTGACAAGAGCAACCTTTCAAGGCAGATTAAAAACAGAAAATAAATCAAAAAATTAGGAGGAGTGGGAAATCCATATACTTTATTGCAGAAATGGACTCCCCACCCAAAAACAGGTAGGGTCACTCCCTGACCCCACCCTCAAATTCCAACTCCTTATATTTTTGAATAATTTCAGAAGAAAAAGACCAATAAACCACAACACCACTATGGTACCCTTTTGGCAATTCTAATATTTCACACATATTGCCATGTATAGGTTTCAGACCTAAGATTCAGTCAGAATTCAGGTTTTGTGTATATTTTAGGAGTTACAGGTGGATTTGTGTTATTTCACAATTCCCGCGCGCAGCCCCGCATCCATATAGCAAGGGTACACACGCCTGACACCCAGTATGTGGGCGCATGTCAAGAAACTGGCATGCAAAATGACTGATGATGGATTCCCACACACAGCTGTCAAGCCTGCGCGCGTCAACATCAGTCGTGCTAATTCCAACAACCAGGTACCGCAGGAACATGCTACAACTTGCATGCATACATCATGCATATTTAAGAAGTTGACTGACGGATAGGGAGATGTTTGAAACCTGAGAAAATTGAATAAAAATATGAAAATCAAAAAAATAAAGCAAATAAATTGTGAGAAACAATAATAAAGGTTGTCACGTAAATAAGATTTCAAAATCTTTTTGAACCACAAAAAACACCAAGAATTCTACCAAAAAATTATTGAAAATTACCAACATGTGCAGAACATGACGTAGAATCTACAAATACCCACTTCTACCCATGCCACTCAAAAGAAAGTAATACAAAATATGGAAATCTGCCTGAACCATAAAAATAACAAATTAATATTTAAATACCTTCTGGAAATTATTTCACATAGAAATATGACGCAGGCAAGGCTAGCCAGTTGACAGCACCAAGGCTACGTGTCAAACCATCCCTGGTAAGCCAGCCAGCCTCAGCACTCAAGCTTAACCCTCTCTACGTGCCCTCAGAAGATCTTTTTACCCCAGAAAAGTATATAAACCAAACCTTTTAGATGGTTTAAACCCCAGATATTTTTAAGTCATCAATCCAGACCCCTTGCCATCTGTGATCAAGTGTTTATTCAAGATAAAAAAGTTATTTATGGCCTCAGTCTGATAGTATAATTATTAATTCTAACCCATTGTTAATTCCATTGAAGAATATCAGCAATAATCCCCAACAATTGTCCTGAGACCCTTACAACCGTGAATTTCTGCAATTTTCTTGGAGTTTCTGATTAAATTCTTAATTTATCTCCTCCTTTCCTCCAGGAATAAGTGCTGTGAGTCAGCCAGTCCACGCAATCCCCTTGAGTAACCCCTTTTGAGTAATCACTTAGGACCTCATTTTCCCAAGGTCTTTACACGGTTCAAAAGAGCCCCTTGAAGAGAGGTTTTTATAGAATAAAGATCCTCTGTTTGCATAAACTGTGGCCCCTCTTGAAAAATATATTTAAATAAATTTAATCCAAACAAACCACTCAAACTTTGCACTTGCTTCTAAATCAATCATTTGAGCATTTTAAATAATTTTCTTGGAATTATTATTCCAACACCAATATCACTTGCTGTAACTAAAGGAAGGCAAAGTTCCTGGTATCAGTAAGCTAAAACTAGCCCAAATTTGAGGTCCACCATTTGCTCCTCCATTATCCCCATCAAATCCATCCCCAACTTTGAAGCCAATAGTGATGCATTTTACAGATGCTGAAAACACTGTATAGGCCTTAATAGCTGGTTCAAACCCTGTGGCATGGGCTTGTTCTGAGGAAGCATTATACTTGCCACTGGCCTTTAATTCCCCCCACAATACCTGGCTTCAACTAGCTGCGCTCCTCTGTTCTTCTCCATTATCTGCAATTGTCAACCTGCAAAAAAATCTGGATTGCTCACAATTGTGACACAAGGGTAGATACTTGTGTTAAGAACCATTGAGGCACATATGGGGAAGGAGTCACTTTTTTTGCATTTCTGCGCTCCACATTGCAACTCCAATCTCCTCATGCCTTCCCTACATGTGGGGACCCATCTGGTTCTCCCACCTACCAGTCTTGGGATGGAAAATGGTTGTCTTGTAATGTTTCCCCCAGGTGTTTGCTATGTTGAGGAGTTCTTCCTTTTTATCTGGTTGGAAGCCAAGAGAAGCACAGAAGGCAAGCAGGAATTGCCTACCAAGTATGACCTTGGAAATTTTCACTACAAAGTAAAATAGTGGAACCAATAATTTTCAACCTCCATTGATTTGGTCTCTACCACTCCTTCCACCATGCATTCAAATCCCCCAAATTTCCACCACCCAATATTTGCCTTTTTCTCTACCAAACCTGCATCCTTTTCCATTCAAGACAGGAGAAAATTCACCATTTAACTGCTCTCAACCATAGCAAAGCATCTTTCACCTCCAATCCAAATCTCAACATACCCCAACAGACACATCAGTGCCTCTTCTGCACCTAAATTCCTCAAAGCCCACATTGAGGGATCCAGCTCATGCCTCATCCTTGGCCTTTTGATTATCCTACTTATTCCCCTTATACTTCCAAAAACCTGCCACCATCTCCTCTTTCATAACCAGAGAGATAGACACCAACTCTTTGAGGGTTAAGGAAACCGGATGATCCATTCTGCAGATCCTCTGTACCACTTTTCCTACCCTCCTGTGGGATCCCCCCTCATTAACTACTACCTCAGGCTCCAGAGCCTTGGCTGAGCCTAGCACATCAAACTCCATCCATTTCTTGTCCAAAAAAACCATCCTTACTTCCACTGCAACCTGCGGATGCTACCAAGATGATAGTTGGAAAGTGTATCCTTCCAAGGCTGTTGCCACCCTATTTGCCACCACTACCATATGAAACTGATCTTTTGGAAAAAGCAAATCTGGAAGGAAGAATACAGTCTCTCCCCTCAGCCCCCACAAGCTTATTCTTTTCATTCTTGCTGAGATACTTGCATCCTCCCTTCAAATGCCCATCTTCCCAAAATTATCAACACAGGGAGGCATGGGGATCTCCATTTTTACAAGGTGTTCAAGAATTGGTTGCCACTGGCTTTTACATTGCTTCCACCAGTTTCTCTGAAGCATTCTGTAAAAAGATGCAGAGCTTGTTGGACAGTTCGGTTACCTCTGTGTTGTTCTTTGGTGTCAATGGAGCCTGTCACCATCTGATAGGGTTCTCCTCTTACACCAGCTTCTTAGGATCCTCCTCCATTAACTCTGCTTTTTCCAATTTGCCTATTACTGCCACCAAGATTTCCTTCATGCCCTGAAGTATAGATACCCCTCTGTCACGCAATTTTTGGATTAGCCCTCCATTGTAGACCTTCCACTGTATGCTGTCATGAATATCTGCGATCAACCCATGAAAAAGCATCCTCTTTACCAAAAAAGTGTGCTCCACTGAAGGTTTTTTGTGGGAGATGTATTTCAAAATTCTGTTGAAAAAAGATAAGTACCTAAAAGAAAGATGCTTGAGGTCACTTCCCCCCACCTTCTCCATCTCCCCTGCCAGTTGCTCAAGATCTACCTCCCAAAAACTCTGTTCCCATGATCCCCATTTTTCCACAACCTCCTTTTGCAACTTTTCCCAGTCCTGCTCCTTGTACCACTCCATGTTTATGAAATCTCTCAAATCCTTCTTGTCTAGTATGAATTTAACAATATGTTGGACCCAGTCCGTGTTGGTAGCCCATTTGCTCTCTGCTGCATTCTTGAAACTTTCCAAGAATCCATGAACATCCATAGGAAAAAACTTAACTGCAGGATAATCCCTTGTCTAAGTTTTTGGGACACTCCCTTTTGGGTTCTTAGGTGGTACCTTGTATGTTGAGCAGCCACCTGTGGCTTCTTTTGGAGGAAGAGGTATTGAGTTCAAGGCCAGTTGTGGAGGTAGTTGGTGAACAGGATTTGCTGCCGCCAATTGGTGAGTGGGAAGTTCTCCTCTCATCCCTCCCTCAAAATGATGCATCATCATCATCAACATTTTGAATATAGAAAAGTAAAAATATAAATAGATCTCCAAAGAAAATAATTGTGGTTATTTATTAAAAATAGAGAATTTCCTGGCTATAAAAACAATTTGTGGTGAAAGAAAGTGTGCCACTGCTGCTATCTGCAATAATCCTGCTCTCTTCTGAGATTTAATCAATTTCCTTTTGTTTCAATACCCTTTCTACCCGGATTCAACCTATAAATACTGACTCTGAAAAGACAATAACCAAAATACACAAAAATTTGGAGACTATCCTGGACTTCCCCCTTTGTTTTTCATGTTATTAATCCACACCCTTCAGACTCCTCTACAACTACTCTGCAATTAAATGGCTCTAAAAAAATGAATAATAACTCTAGAATAAGCTCTGCACTGTGATATTCTCCTTCAATAATCCAAAGAATAACCTGCACTATGATATAATAAAGTAAAATCCAATAAGACAAGATATATATGATAAGAATCCCCAAAGTGCTAGAAAGAAAAACCCCTTATATATGAAACCCAAAACCTTAAATCCAAACAAGGATAAATAATGAAATAAACAAGATTAATCCTCTGCACTGCCTTCCCCACACTTCCAGCAATGATTTACATTCCTTGTTATCTGTTTAAACAATCCAGTTGAATTCATCAGTTAGGTTTTTAACTGAAATCTCCAAAAACCCTACCAGCCAATCTGCCATGATATGTTTTAATGTTAGAGCCCCAAAAGAATTTTTCAGGAGATCCACCTCAATCTTGCATAATGCATAAAGAAAAGATTCCCATAAACCTTCCTTGTGGATCCCCTTCAACCTGTGTGCTGCATGCTTGACTTTTGATTTCTGTTGTCCCAAAAATTACATACCCTTCTGCAACCCCTGCTGCATGTCTCATAGTCAATTCTCAGACACATGCTCAATAGATCCAATCACTTGCTTCCTCATTTATACAACTAACATGCTAAAAATAAAGCTGCAGAATGTAGCTGATTATCTTACCATGACTATGCTCACTGCAAAAGGCAAAGCTCTGGCTCAGAGCCCTATGGTGCGGCTGATCCCACATCCCCCCAAATTCTGAGCCATTTTTTCCCTCTACTGAATTAGGAAATATGCCTAGCTCAGCTTTGGTTTCCTATTTTTCTGAATATTCTGCATCTGCCTACTGCTGAGTCTTCTGATTGAATACCACTTCTGAGGCCTCTTGCGTTTTTTTCTATAAAGAACCACCACAACATTTCCTGCAGAAACTAAACTTGTTGGCACCTCCTTATTAGTTGCATGATCCCTTCTTTTTTATTCTATCTTTTTTGTCAGCCTCAAGGTTTCCATACTTGCCCACATTAGGATTTGGGCAATAATTTGGACCAGGGTTAGCAATAGAAGATTTATATGTTCCCTTGATTTTACCTTGTAGGCTGGGTTTCTGAGGTCTGGGTGGAATTAAGGAACTAGCTTCAGGTCTTGGGGCTTGATGAGAGCTGAGTGACTCTTCCCTCATCCATTGATGGT
Organism: Puccinia polysora; assembly: GCA_025617555.3. Lineage (NCBI taxonomy): Eukaryota > Fungi > Basidiomycota > Pucciniomycetes > Pucciniales > Pucciniaceae > Puccinia > Puccinia polysora. The sequence continues at coordinate 29,038,551 of CM062624.1, forward strand.
AACCAGTATCTTATTTCAACACAATATCCATCATTTCTTTAATTGTTTCTGGAGTTCAGTTGTATTTAGCTATCTGATACAATCCTTTGGAGGTGAGTCCCTGTCTGAAATGGAAAAAGACAGCTTTATAACCCCATCCAGATACCATAGTCCTAAGATTTCTGAATTCAGTGATATAGTTAGTACGATATCCATTTGCTTTGATTTTAAGAAGAGTTAAATACTTATCATTGCATAGGATCTCTAGAAAATCCCCAAAAAGATTACAAATCTTTTGAGTCAAGAGGAACCAGAAATTGAGCAGGAAATCTGGTTCATTATTACCAATATGGGTAAGATAATTTTGAATACACTGGCTAGAATTACCTGGGAGGTATGAGACTTTGAAAAAAAAATTCCTGTCATTAGAAGATACCCTATCATCATTAGAAAAGAGGAGTTCACAAGCTTTGAGGAATGGTCAAAGCATTTTTGGCTTAGTCTCATCAAACCTTTCTGGGGCATTGATGGATGGTGAGTTAAAATTAGAAGAAGGTTGGTTTTCAGAAGTTTTAGAATGATTGGCCATTGCAGTGGTAAATTTCTGAAGAATGGCCAGCAGGGAAGGTTCAGTAGAGGATCCCTGAGCAAAAGGTAGAGCATCAGAAGTTTGGGAAGTTGGCAGGATTGTGATATAATTAGGAATTGGGCTTGGATTACCCTCTGGAGAGGGTGATTTCAAGCCACTTAGGATTCTGGAATCAAATCCTGGGTTCACATCCTTTTCATCTTCTTCATTGTCTCCTGGAATGGGTACCAAACTGGGATCAAAATGAGGAGAGTTCAAACCAGACCACCCTATGCACTATAGGGAAATCTTAGATGATTGTGAGCACAAAGGGAGAAACTTTGTTTGAGGGATAATGCAAGATAGAAAGGCTAACCGAAAAGTGAAAAATTATGATCTGGTGGCTCAGAAACAGTGAGAGGCATAAATGTTCCAATGGAAGGGAACTAAAACCATGCCTGATTTGATTACTGTATTTAGAAAATGCAACAACATATGAAATCAACTAACTGAGGGGACAATCTTCAGGCAGTCAACACAGCCTTTATAAGGTAATCCAAAGGTGACAAGATACAACCTGATGGATTGCCAACTACAGCTAGAAAGCAATGAGGCAATGACTGACAGGAATAGAATGTAAAAATGAAATAGCAGTACAGTTGTTTCTGAGGTCTTAGCCAAGGTGAAAGATAATAGAATATGAGTATACAAGGACATAATAGATGAGAAAGGAATTGATGAAATGTCAGGAAAATAAAAATATCAAGATTTAGCTCATGCAGTAATGGGCTAGTCCAATTGCAAACTATGCAGTTGATGTGGCTATCTAGGCATAAGTGCAATCTAGTGTGAGTGGGTGACCAAGAATGGAAGTCCAAGGGTTGATGATACCCAGGTAAGAAGAGAAAAGCTCAAATGGATGATTGATTGTCATTAGATTTAACTGCAAAGATTTGAAAGTATATACTGAGTTTCCAAAATTGGAAGGTCTTTAAGCAAGCAAAATTTAGTCAGCAGAAGGCACCATTGATTTTGTTCTTTATTTGTGTCACGCTTATGGACTTAGTTAGATGGTACTGAGTAAAAGGATATGTAAAATGGATGAAGAAAATAAACCTTAAACTTGAAGCTTGAAAGTTGCCCAGGTATGAATTTGCAAGCTCCTGAAAGCATTTTAGATTATTTTCTCATTAATCCCAAAAGTTTTTACCTACTGTATACCCTTAGAATAATAATTTACTTCATCAATAGAATGAAAATTTAGAGTAACTATTTTTTCATCCTCTTCTTGTTGTTTCAAAAACTGCATTTGTAGAAATGAAATATCTGACCTTAGCACTGCTTCCCATGTTCTCCAAGGCAAGTGCAAGCAATGTTGGCTTCAGAAAGTTGTGTGTGGTTTCCCTTTTATAGCTAGCCATTGGTAAATACCCCAGGGGCATCCACCAGTGGAGTACAAATTCAAAGGTCTGCCCCACCCTTGAATTATCACATCCCACCAGTTCTGGAGATTGAATTCCTAGAAATACAGAATCTGGGTGATTAAAGCTAGAGGCTGACTGAATGAACAAGATAAAACTAATATGATGTATTTTTTTTCCTTCTTAGTATTTCCAAGGTTTGTTAGATACACAACTAATATCCCACCACCACCACCACCACCACCACCACCACTGTAGTTTGGACTGTTGGCCAAGTTCTAAACAAGCCAGATGAATTCCAAGGTGTGAAGTGAAGTGCAACATGAAGAACTGGTTGTGGAAATAACTGAGGAAGAAAGAGAAGAACAGAATGAAAGGGAAGGAGGAAATGGAAAGGGAAAAGAAGGGGGGAAATGAATGGAATTGAAGGAATGGAGAGGGGGGAAGAAGCAAGATGTTACAGGTAGATAGAGTTGAAATGGAAAGAGATGGAATGAAGGGTTGTGGAAATAACTGAGGAAGAAAGAGAAGAAAAGAATGAAAGGGAAGGAGGAAATGGAAAGGGAAAAGAAGGGGCAAATGAATGGAATGGAAGGAATGGAGAGGGGGGAAGAAGCAAGATGGGACAGGTGGATAGGGTTGAAATGGAAAGAGATGGAATGCAAGGAAATTGGATTGAGGACCTAGGTGAGGGCAAACAAGTGCAAGTCTTGGTGCCAGTTGAGACTTATTTGAGGCTGCTAACTGGTGATGTTGGGGAAGGCTTGTTGAAAATTCAAAGGAAGAGACCTTATGAAGAGCTCTTAAAAAAGCTGAGTGGAATGCTTGGCCAAAGAGAGCTCAGAATTCAAAGTGCAAGGATATCTTTGAGAAGGCATAGTTTGAACAAGTTCTTCTGTTGCAATTGAGTTCAAGATCAATAAATGAAGAGGATCTTGAAAAATTTAAAGCAATGGTAGGGGATTTTACAGAAAATTGGGAAGAGGGGGAGAAAGAAGTAAAGAAAAATTTATAATGTATTTTATTGATTTTTATTGTTATTATGTTATCATTATTTTTTTTGTTTATTTTTTTTAAGAAATAAAATGATTTAAAGATAAGTATAGAAAAAAAGGTTTAAAATTGAAAAGAAAGAATCTTAAGAAATGAATATGAGATAGAATGGGTTGGCATGGGAAATTCAATGGCATTGGAAACAATAGGATAGGCTGGAAATGTTAAATGGGATTGTATGGGATGGACTTAAGCTTGAAAATTTTCCAAGTATAATTTGCATGGAAATCTTGGATCAAGGTGAGAGATTTTCAAAGGTGATGGGCTGGTTCCAACAAAGGGTGATTGTTGTTGGACTGGAAGCCAGTCAATTTGGCAAGGTATTGGGACTGGAAGCCAGTCAATTTGACAGGGTATTGAAGATTTCCTTTGTGTAAACCGGAATCCAGAATATGGCTTGCTTCCCACTCTAGATTATATTGGACATTAACTGATTCAGGAGGGGGATGAGTCTTGTATGGGTATAGGACTTGAGTTGTCTCTAGGAGAGAGACATGAAAGAATGGCCAAATTACTTTCCATTTTTTAGGTAAAGAAAGATTGAAGGGGGTGAGAGAGATGACTGATTCAATTTTGAATGGACCAAGTTTTCTTTCAGAGAGTTTTTGGGGAAGGCAAGTACTGCAAATGTTGCAAGCATTGAGCCAGACCTGATCTCCTACTGCAAAGGTTGTTGCCGCAGTGCAAATTTGGTCTGCTTTCTCCTTGTAGCGCTGGTTTGCTGCTTTGAGTTTGGATTGAAGTAGCAATTGAAGGGATTTAACATGAGTGAGATAATTGGCAGCAGGTTGAAAATTTGCTATCTGAATAGAGGCAAAATTTGGGTTTACCATTGTGGTGCCCCATCCTGGACACCCTGGCTGCCTTAAGACCTCAATCCATAAACTGTTGCGCAAACGTACCGCCCGGCCAAACAACTTATCCTCAGGCTCATCCAAACCATTATTTACCCGCGCACGCGCGCCGCGCCGCGCGCGCTGCGCTTCCATTATCCGCGTCGCGCGCCGCGCCGCGCCGCGCCGCGCTCCTTTCATCCGCGCGCGTCGCGCGTCCTTTATCCGTGTTGCTTGTCATCTCCGCCGTTGTTATAGAACGTCCTCATCTTTGTTGTTGCGTGTCTTCATCTTTGTCGTTGCGCCTCCCAATCTCCTCATTGCTACCGTCGCGGGGCGCTCATCCATGATCTACTGAATCCATCCCGACCGCACCCGCAAGCATTTGGCAGATCCTTGACCAACGCGAGTGACCACATGGTTGCCTTCCCTTTTCCGCTCTATTTGTAGAATCCGTTGTATATAGTCTAACAGGGCCTCCTGCCCATATAAGGAGGGGCTCTCCCCTGCCTTTTGGCCCAGCATCATCCCAGCATTCCAGCATCCCAGTATCCTAGCATCCCATCATCGGAGCATCAGAGAATCCCATCATTTTATCATCATAAACAAATTATCCGTGGGCATCCTTCCCCACTTATCTGAGCAAATTATCCGGGTATATCTATGATTGCCCCTTGATCCTTTGAGCCTCCATACTCAAACTCAGTCCTTTGTGACCTTGATCCTTATCACCAACCAATAGCCTTGCTGGTTGAAGAAGAATTCCTGTCTGCCTGAATTCTTGAGTGTGTTATACCACTCTGATCCCTTTTTCCGACCATACTGGTCTTGATCTCCCCTTGATCATCTTTCTGGAGCCAATCACGTTTGATTGAAGAGGTTTTATTAAGCTTAAAACCTGGAGTGTTATACCTCCATTCTTCTTTGAGGTTGAATTTCGCCACGCTATTCTTGAGTTCCTTGAGAATTGTTGGGATATTCTTGCTCAAATTTGTTATTGATTTGCTTCTAGAGCTCCATAAACAAATTGCTTTTGTTTTGTTCAGCCTCCCACAGTTATCTGGTACCCTTCAAGCGCTTGATTGCAGAGAGTTGGGCAGGTTCATTGAGAACCTGGAGGTTGGTTGGGATTGAGTTGATCTTTCCTAATCAGCTGCTGACGACCAGAGTTATTAGCTTGTGGGCGTTGTTACTTACAACTGCCTTGTTCTATTGAACTCTGAACAAACCTTGACTTATTTGTTCAAGTCTTTCCCTGCACCATCTTGTCTCAGATAGTGTTGTTTCCATCGCTACCAACAACTCTTATCCTCTTCTCTTAGTTTGATTTCTCATCCATAAGGTTCTGGACCTTGATTCCGGTTACATTAAAATATTATTGTAACTCCTAGGAGGGCAGCCTAAACAGCACCTTTCCCCTCCACAGAACTGCCACGGCTTAGCACCGTTTGGAGTCTTACAACGTGTATCCGGTATGAGTTCCTTTAATCTCTTGGTGAGATGATTGATCCAATCCAATGGCAAAGGAATGGGCGGAATAGGAAGCTTTTGGAGAAGCCCATAATTCTGGTGTTTTGAGGACTTGTTACAATTGCAATCATAGCACGCACTAACATAGTCTTTAACTTTGTTAATCATACCAGGCCAACAGAAGTCTTGTGCAATAAATTAGTAGGTTTTATGCTGTCCATGATGACCAGCAAGCAGAGATTCATTCCAGGACTCAAATATATCTAACTTAATTCAAGGGTTATCAGGTACTACTATAAAACCTTTATAAACCAAATAGTAATTTGAATTAACACTATAGTTACTATCTAATAATTTTGCAGTCTTGCAAATTTTTCTAAACTTGGGGTTGTCAAGTTGAGCTTTTCAAAGTTTGGAAGCCTTTTCTCAAAGGTGAGTGATGATCAAACTGAGTTGGGAAGACTGATTAGAGAAGAGTGTCCTAACATTTCAAGGTTTTCATTGGCAAAGGTGCTCCCCCCCCTGGGTAAACGTTGTCACAACATGATAAATAATCAGAGACTACTGCTTGTTTCAAGAGGCAGTACGTGATTTCAAAGTTGAACTCAGAGAGTTATTTGGCCCAACATGACTGCCTGTGTGTAAGGAATTTTGAGCTCACTAAGCATTTAAGAGAATTGTGATCATTTAAGACTTCAAAGGGTTCCATAAGACTCAAAAGGTATGAACACAATTTTTTCAAGGAGTAAAAAATTTCAAGAAGTTCCTTGTAATGAATATTTTAATTTAACTCTGCATCAAGCAACTTTTAATACTCAAAGGCTAGAGGTTGAAAAAGAGAGGAAGAGTAAGAAAACTGCAAGATTAATCCTGCAATTGCATAGTTGCTTTTGTCAGTCACACACAATATTGTGAGCAAGCTTGTTAAAGTGAGCAAGTATTGGAGCAGTGGTAAAGCCTTTCTTTAGAGCTTCAAAGTCCAAAGTAGCTTTTTCTGTAAAAACAAAATGAGTTTCATTCTGAAGAAGATTAGTAAGATTCAGGTTCTTCTTGGCGTAATGCTCAATAAACCTACAGTAAAAATTACTGAATCAAAGGAAAGATTGAAGGGATTTGATGGAAAAAGGGGCGGGCAATTGAAATATGCATTGGATTTTGGCTGGGTTCATCAAAAGCACTTGCTACAAGACTATGACACCTAAAAAATGAAGAGAATGAGTATGAAATTCACACTTAGAGGCTTTTGCATAAAGTTTATTCTTTTTAAGTTGCTGCAGCACCTCTCCCATATTTTGGATTTGATCCTGACTATTTTTCAAGTATACAAGTATATGATCAAGATACACCACAAGGTATCTCTCTATAAGGTCAGAAAAAATGTTTTTGAAAAAATGTTGAAAAGGGGAATGAGCTTTACACAGTCCAAAAGGCATGACAGTATATTCATAACTTCCAAACAATGTTCTCATTGTGGTAAAATCCTCATGACCTTTTGCAATTCCAATCAATTTATAGGAGAATCAAAGGTCTAACTTTGAGAAATAAGCAGCTCCATGGACAATAGTGAGGAGGTGTGAAATGGGCAGTACTGGATAGGCATTATTCCGGGTTACCTGTTCCAGTTTCCTGTAGTTAAAACAAAGGCAAAGGCTGCAGTATTTCTTTGGAACAAATATGATGGGAAAGCTGGTATTCAAATTGCTCGTTTTTAGAAGTCCTTTTGATACATTTTCTGCAATGTATTCTTGAAGCGCGGTTGATTCTTGATTCAAGAGAGAGTAGAATGGTCCAGGTGCTGGAGGTGGGCCTGTAAGCCTGATCCTGTGATCATGAGAATGGGAAGGAGTTAGTTTGTTTGCTTTTATGGCTGAAAATATGTCAGCGAATTCATGGTAAACAAAAGTTAAAGAATCTTGAATAATTTCTAGATCTTTAATCTTTTCATCTTTGAGCACTGGATTTGCCATGCTTGCATGATGCAAGAGGATCAGGGATCCCAAAATAGACTGTTTGGTTGGTGCCTTTTTCTCTTCAAAGAAACAAGGAAGAGTTAAGTTGAAAAAATAATCAAGAACTCCTAAATCTGAAGAGGGAACTTGGGAATGAAGGTCAGGATATTGCAAATCTCCTGGCTAAAAATTTTCATCCAACTCAATGAAAGTTTCAGGTAGACTTTTTGATCTATGTTTGAAAGGAGGTTTAGCATCCTGGGGTGTCAAGGTTCAAATGTTAGTTGCTCCTGCTTTTCAATTCACATCTGGGTTCCAGTAAACTAGGAAGTTGTGACTAGAATGTTTTCTTTCATTTGGGGGATATAAAAAACAAATAAATCCCATTCAAAGCTGGGGAAATTGGGAAATGAAAAGGTCCATTTTTCCTTTTGGGAAACCCAATGATGGTGTTTGGTTGCACTACTTACTAAATAGATGGGAAAATTATCTATCTTGGAATGTGTATAAGATTTTTGGAAGTGGAAAAAGATGAACTTGCATGATTGGCGCCAGAATAAATTAAAACATAATAAGGAGTATGGTTGGAATGGAAGAGGACAGACCTTGGACGCAGAGCACCAAGTGACTTGAAAGTGCAAAGATTGACTTTCTTTAATTTAGATAATGTGTAGTTTTCCTTGCAAGTATTAGAAAAACTGCAATCCAATTTTTTGGCTGTCTAGCAGCTTTGAACAACTATTGAAATCATTTTTTCCTCCAAAATAAATACATAACCCCTCCTTTTCCCTCCTTTGCTGTTCCTTGCTCCAGAGCATCCTGGTTTCCTTGTCCAGGAATTTTGGAGTTTCAGCAACAGCTTTCCCCTTTGGTTTGGAGTTTGTGGTTGCATTTGGTTTAAAGGGTTTTGGATTCTTCAAATCTTGCTTCAAATTTTTTTCTGCCTCTGGAGCCAAGGTTGAAAATTTATGGTTGCTTTGTCTAGAGAGGTTCTTGTTTTGATAGCCATTATCAAGCTCAATCACCCAATCAATTAACTCCTGGAGGGAGGTTTTCTTATTTCCCCCAACTGTGAGCTGTTTGATTATGCGTGCCTTTAAAATATTTCAAAATTGAAATAAGATTGCTGCCTTGTTCCATTGGATGCAAGACTGCATAGTTTGGAAATGAGAGATATTAATTGGAACCCTACTATTCTCCTTCAGAACTAGATTATTAAGTTTTTATTTGGTTTTTTGCACTTTGTTAGTTTTGCTTAATAGGGTGAAAATTTGCTGCTTGAACTTGGTCCAATCCTTGAGAATACAATAAGACTAGTATTGGATAATAGTACAAGATACAGCTCCAATCACTGCAAGGCTCTACCACCTAAGAAGGATGATGTATACATAAATTTCTGTCTATCAGAAGGGAAATTATTGTGGTTGATTGAGAAGATGATTTTACAGGAATGTAGGTAGGATCTAAGCTTATGGGAGTATTCCCCTGTAAAGTTTTCAGGCTGCTTCATTCCCGGAGTCTGAAAAATTGGACTGCTCTAACAAGATTGCAAGGCATTTTGATTGAGATCCTGGATCAATGTTGAGAGAAGGGTCAAAGCTTTGGTCTTGGGAGCACTAGTGCAAACCCTTGATCTACTTCCGTGTAGAGACTCCTGTGGGATTAAATAAATAAAATATAAAATAGCTTTCTGGCAGTACTTGAAAGGAAATTTAGTATGCTTTTAATCCTTTTGAGTATTAGTAATACTAAGGTGGTTTTGAATTGCCTGCTCTTCTAGTACTATATTAATGCTGAAAAATAATTTATTTAAATTAATGGGTGGTTCCTTTTAGACTTAAAATATGTCTCAGATCAGACCTAGATCAATTATTCACTGTTATTGGTAGAACTTGTTGGGTGATGGGCCAGATTTATTGAATTTTTGGTTAGTTTTTGATCAGATATATTTGATCTTAACCAATATCCCAATATTAGGGATTCAAGGGTTTATCATCAGGATGGTTCAGGAGAGGACCCGAGGAGGGTTTTACCCACAGGGGTCTGGGTAGAGGAAAAGTTGGTAGTTTCTTTTTTTGTGGTCTCTTTCTTTTTAAGGGTTATTAATTGATTAATGAGTGGTTTTTATTTAATCTGGTGCTGAATTTTTAAGTCACAGAAGAACCCTTATTCAAGCACCTGTTGGTTGGTTTAATTCGTTAAAGATGGGTTATAAATTGGTCTATGATTTCCTGTTTCTTTATAATTGGTTCACTGATACTATTTATCTGCCTAGGTACCCCAGATGACTACTGATGGGATAATAGGCCTGGATGGCATGAGATGGGTGATTGATACAACTTGGATAGGGCAGAGCGGTCCTCCTTAAATAAAAAATTCCTGCCCCCAGGGGTGCTCAAGGCTTCCCCTGAGACTTCTCCCTGTTCTGGTGACAAAAAGTGAGATACAATCACATGAGACATTGTTTCTGGTTGGAAAACTCTTGTACAGTTACATGAGGCATTTCTTCTGGTTGGGAAAACCTGGTACAGGGGTTTCATGCATGCACAGCCCTGCATAAACTTCTGTGAAGTTCTGATAAAATATCTTCCTGTGCAATACTGGTGGTTGGTTTTGTGCTGCTTGATTCTACCTACATGTATTGCTGTGCAACATTGGTGGTTTCTTTGGTGCTACTTGCTTCTAACTTCATGTATTTCTGTGTATCACTGGCGGTTTGTTTGGTGCTGCATGGTCTTGAATGCCTTCATATATTTCTGGGTAGCCCTGTGGTACTTGTACTGGTGAGTTGTTTGGTACCACATGCTTCTGACTACATAAATTTCTTTGTGGTGCTGCGGGTTGCTGGTACTTCATGGTTCTAGCTGCCTGCATATATTGCTGGGTAGCCCTGTGGTACCTGTACTGGTGGTTTTTTTTTATCACATGCTTCTGACTGCATAAATTGCTGTGTGTTTCTGGGTTTCTTTGGTACTGGTAGTTTTTTTGGTATCACATGCTACTGGCTGCATAAATTTATGTGTGGTGCTGTGGTGTTGTTGGTACTGGTAGTTTGTTTGGAATCACATTCTACTGGCTGCATAAATTTCTGTGTGGTGCTGTGGTGGTTTGGTTATGGTAGTTTTTTGGTTCTTGTTGATACTGGTTGCACTCCCTCCTGCCTGTACTGTTCCTGTATACTTCTGCACAGCCTTCTGCATATATATTTTCTTGTTTGTTTTTTTCTGGTTGAGACTTTTTCCACTTTCTATTTCCTATACTGTTCCTGTATACTTCTGCACAGCCTCCTGTATTTATATTTTCTTGAATTCTGAGTCAGGTGACAAGAGATGAACTAGTTGCACTTCCTCCTGTATCTGTATTTCTGTCTTCTGGCTGGGGTGACAGGGTGCATTTATGGTCCTAGTGTTGAGTCTTAGCTGTTACTGTTATGTAATTGAGGCTTGAATAGATACACTTTATGTCTTCCACAGGGATGTGACACTTGGTTGGGTAGGAGTTTGCCACAGTTGAAGGTTTCTTGGGCTGTATCTTCTAATCCATGAGGGAGAGAGGGGTACTTTGGCTGAGTGACTATAGGTTATTTCTGATTTAGAAACTATTTATGAGGTTAATTTGAGCTTTTTAGCTGTTGTTATACTATGAAATTGGATCTTATGGCTATAGGACAAGTTTGGTCTACCACAGCGCGTCAATGTTTCATTGGAGGAATGTTTGGAGTCTTTGATTTCCTTGAGAGGATCCACTGGAGCTTCACGTTGAGGAGCAAGGGGATTGTCAAGAGGTTCAACCAAGGAATATTTGGAAGAAGGGACTGGGTCTAACAGGTTTTGGGCCCATGAGGCGCTGGATCTCCCTACCCAATGAATATCATCATTATAATGGGTGAGGGAAGCATTCCCCATTGAGAGAGTATAAGACATCCTAAAAGAAAAATCTATTATTGGTTTTCAATCTACAAAAAATGAGTTGAGTTAAATAATTTACTGTCCCACCACCACCCCAGGTACTTCAGGGAATTCTTAGATGATTATAAGCTCAAAGGGAGAAACTGTGCGCAATGGATAATGCAAGATATCAAGCATTACCCATATACTTAGATATACCTAATGGGTGTATTCATGGGTTTATTTTCCTAGACTTGTTTCTTCTTTTTCTTTCTTTTCTTTCTTTTCTTTTTCTTTCTTTTTCTTTTCTTTTCTTTTCTTTTCTTTTCTTTTCTTTTCTTTTCCTTTCTTTTCCTTTCTTTTCCTTTCTTTTCCTTTTTTTTTCTTTTTTTTTCTTTTTTTTTTCTTTTTTTTCTTTTTTTTTTTTCTTTTTTTTTTCTTTTTTTTCTTTTTTTTTCTTTTTCTTTTTTCATTTTTTTTCATTTTGCTTTCTTTTATTTCCTTTTTTCCTTTTTTCTTTATTTTTTTTGTTTATTTTTATTTATTTTCTTTTATTTGTTCTTCTTCATGTTTCTTTATCTTTATTTATTTTTCTCTATTTTTATTTTTTTTCTTTAATGTTTTTTCTTTCTTTTCTTTCTTTTCTTTCTTTTCTTTCTTTTCTTTCTTTTCTTTCTTTTCTTTCTTTTCTTTCTTTTCTTTCTTTTCTTTCTTTTCTTTCTTTTCTTTCTTTTCTTTCTTTCTTTCTTCTTCTTTCTTTTCTTTCTTTTCTTTCTTTTTCTTTCTTTTCTTTCTTTTCTTTCTTTTCTTTCTTTTCTTTCTTTTCTTTCTTTTCTTTCTTTTCTTTCTTTTCTTTCTTTTCTTTCTTTTCTTTCTTTTCTTTCTTTTCTTTCTTTTCTTTCTTTTTCTTTCTTTTATTTCTTTTCTTTCTTTTATTTCTTTTCTTTCTTTTCTTTCTTTTCTTTCTCTATTTTTCTCTATTTTTCTTTTTTTTGTTACCTTCCTTTATTTTTTCTTTTCTTTTTTTTTCTTCTTTTTGTTTGTTTTTCTTTTTTTTCTTTTTTATCTTTTTTTCTTTGGTTCTTTGTTTTCTTTTTTTCTTTGTTTTCTTTCTTTTCTTTTTTTTCTTTCTTTTCTTTTTTTTGTTCTGTTTTTCCCTTTTTTTCCCTTTTTTCCTTTTTTTTTTCTTTCCCCCCTTTTTTCTTTTTTTCCTTTTTTTCCTTTTTTTCTTTTTTTTTTTTTTTTTTTTTTTTTTTTTTTTTTTTTTTTTTTTTTTTTTTTTTTTTTTTTTTGTGTTTGTGCGTTTTTTTGTGTTTTTTTTCTTTGTTTCTTTGTTGGGTAATGTTAAATTGACGGCTCAATGGGCCGTGTGGCACCCTACAGGACTCAAATGAGCCGTGTGACATGCTACATGGCTCAAATAGGCCCTGTGGCATGCTACACACCTCAAATGGGCTGTGTGGAATGCTACACAACCCATTTGAGTTTCACGGCATGCTAAACAACTAAAAGGAATTGTGTAGCCTCCACTAAATAATAAATAATTAATAAAAATAAATAAAAGATTCTATATAATAAATAATAAATAACAAATGATAAATGATAAATGATAAATGATAAATAATAAATAATAAATAATAAATAACAAATAATAAATAATAAATAATAAATAATAAATAATAAATAATAAATAATAAATAATAAATAATAAATAATAAATAATAAATAATAAATAATAAATAATAAATAATAAATAATAAATAATAAATAATAAATAATAAATAATAAATAATAAATAATAAATAATAAATAATAAATAATAAATAATAAATAATAAATAATAAATAATAAATAATAAATAATAAATAATAAATAATAAATAATAAATAATAAATAATAAATAATAAATAATAAATAATAAATAATAAATAATAAATAATAAATAATAAATAATAAATAATAAATAATAAATAATAAATAATAAATAATAAATAATAAATAATAAATAATAAATAATAAATAATAAATAATAAATAATAAATAATAAATAATAAATAATAAATAATAAATAATAAATAATAAATAATAAATAATAAATAATAAATAATAAATAATAAATAATAAATAATAAATAATAATAATAATAATAAATAATAAATAATAAATAATAAATAATAAATAATAAATAATAAATAATAAATAATAAATAATAAATAATAAATAATAAATAATAAATAATAAATAATAAATAATAAATAATAAATAGTAAATTATATGGAGTAATTTATGGGCCCCTACACAACTCCCACAGGCCGTGTGGGGCCCTACACCACTCCCACACGACTTGATCCTGAATTTAACATCACCCTTCTTTGTTTTTTTTTTGTTTTCTTTTGTTTTGTTTTGTTTTGTTTTGTTTTTTTTTTGTGTTTTATTTATTTTTCTTTTTGTCCACTTTTTTGGGCATTGATAAATTTGCAACCTTGCAACCTCTGTTCACGAACTAACAACCATTGGGTGGCACAACTTGTGGCCCACTTTTGCTTATGAATGGCTGTTTTCAACCAGTTCAGTGGTGAATAGCCGCTTGCGACCTACTACAGTCGTGAATGGCACTCACAAAGCGATTTAGGGTTATGAGCAGCAGTTCACATCTCTAATGAGTTGCAAGTGTCTTTTTTCAATCATTCATGGAAAAAAAAAATCAAATCAAAAAAAATGAAAAGAAAAAAAGAAATTAAAAAAACAAAAAATAACATTTATTTTAATTTATTTTTTTTTTCAAAAAAAAAAAAATAGAAAAGACATTGAAACAAAAAAAAATAAAAATAAAAAAAAATAAAACAGATAAAAACAGATAAAGACAAATCCAGAAAAATAAAAATAAATAAAATAGAAATAAAAAATAAAATGGCAGGCCAAATAAAATTAAAAACAAATAAATACTTTGATATATTAAAAAAAACAAAAATAAGGAAAAAAAGGAAAAAATACAAGTAAGTTCAACTTGACTAGCACTAAAGTAAAAAACCAAGAATTAAATAAAAATACAAGTTCAACTTGACTAGCCCTAAAGTAAAAACAGCAAAAATCACAAGTAACTTGACTAGCCCTAAATAAAAAACAGCAAAAAAAAGTAACTGACAAGCCCTCAAGTAAAAACACCAAAAATAAAAGAAGTAACTTGACTAGCCAGAATGTAAAAACACCAAAAAAAAACAAGTTCAACTTGTTTTAAGCTGATCCCATCACAAGAATTAAAAATACTCCTTGTGGTGGGATCAGGCCCAAAACAAGTTGAACTGACTTAACAATAAATCTCATTCAATACACTCAAAATTTTGATGTTAACTCAAAACACTCATCATAATGATTTCAAAATGTGATAACTCTTTATACTAAAGAATCACAAGATCAGCAACAGAAACCAAATCCAAAGGATGAAATTAAAATGATTTCTATAAATCACAATACAACTCAAGTTGATCTTTGAGGTGATCAACACAACAAGAGGCTTTTTTGGAAATCATGGAACCTGGTTTTTCAAATAGCACGGGATTGGAATCACAGCTCCCTTATGTACAAGCTGGACCCAATGGTTATTATTAAAAATTGCAATGAATATTGGTTCTGATGCTTCTTGTACCCCTATATTCATAGGAGCATAAGTACAACATGAATCCAATCAAATGAAACATATTGGTCTGACATAATTATCTGCTATTATATGACCCATATCTAACCCTGAAAGCAATTTTGAAGAGGGAATCTTTTCATTGATTCCATTAAAATAAATTCTTTTTTATATCTTTTCAACATCTTTACTGCCACCCAAGGATCCTATAATACCATGTTTTATCTTTTCCTAATTTTTTCAATCACTTGTTTTTTGTGCTTGAAACCATCCATGCTCATCATACCCAAGAAATTTAGCAATTATTCTAATCCATAATTTCCATTACCAACTAGATCCCAAACCTCCCCGAGAGCTTAGGTAATTCCTCAGGTACTTGATTGAGGTAATTCACTTCCTAAAATAAAAAATGTTTAGAAAAAATCCTAATCTTGTTGAAGAAATTGATAATCACCAAAGATGAGCTTCTGTTGGAATCCTCCATTTCTTCTTCTTCCTACTCAAAAATGATTCTGATTCCAATGGAAAGGACCCTAATAAACTTTCATTCTCTTCCACTGAACTATGAAATTCAGATGAAGAGCCTTCCCCGAACTACAAAAATCATTTTCTCATCAGTTCATTAAACCAAACAAATGAAAATTTCACAAATCAAGACTTGCTATCTTTGGTATTTTTGGTTCCCTTTCAACCCTTTTTTCCCTCTTAATTACTTTTTCAACATGTTCAAATTTTCAAATTTCATGACAGGTTGCTTTCAATTTGGTTTGACCACATCTTGACTTTAAGAACTTTGGCTCAAGCCTTGGCTTGGCAATCTAAGGGGCTGTATTCTTGAGCATTGACCTTTGAATCTCTAAAATGACTTATTCAGGTTTTTTCCTATACATCAAATCCCACTTTTTAAACATTTGAGATTCTGCATAGAGCCCTGGATCTGTTTCAAACTTTCAAAAAAAAACAATTACCAATTTTTCAATAAAATAATTAATCTGTCAATCCAAAAATTGGTACCCTTAAAAAAAAACCCCACTTACCTCATTGGAAGGGTCATAGTCTAACTGACACTGAGGATGAACATCCTCAGGCACAACGGATCCTCTTGATGCTATCATTTCACCTAAAATGTGGGAAAAAGGCAAGCCCAACCTTGTTAAAATATGACTTTAAGCACAAACTTGCCATTTTGGTTGCGCTCTAACTTCTCAAATTGTTCCCCAAAGAGTTAAATTGCCCCAATTGACAATTTTTCATCCAAAGATAATAGTTCTGTTGGAATAGCTGTCCCAACTTTATTCAAGATTTTTAAGTGCTGCATGGCCTGATTAGATCTGAATTTCAATAGTAACTTCAAGGTGTATTCCACACATCCAAAATGTTCCCCAAAGGTCCCACAAGTAATTTTTTGAAAGTAGCATGGGCCCCTTCTACCCAAGAGTTTGTTTTATTTCCAAAGTCTGGGGGTGACAAAAGTCCACACCAATACAAACGTCTCCTTGATAGGGAAAATTTCCTTTACCATCAAATTGAGAACATCCTCAAAATCCTTCAAGAAACACTGTATACAAGCTTCAAAGTAAGCTATCCCACATGAGATCAATAGAAGAAGCAATAAATTGGCATACTCTGGGTCCTGTATCATTGAATTCTACCTCCCCTTGGTTTCAGAGACCCCATGCCATTCCCAAAGATTCATAAATATTTCCATCCTTCATTTTCATCACTGAAGTGCATGTTACAGTTTGCTTGAATTTTTTAGACAAGTACCAGGAGCACAACTGTCTTGATGACTCAGGAAACTGTGTTTAATAACAAAAATAAGAGATTTTTTGTGGTCTTTCACAAACAGTTTTGGAAGCCTCTGGGTATCATAAGCCAACTCCTTTAATTCACTCAAGGCCCAACTGTAAATTCATATGTTTCTTTTTTTATAAGAACAAAAGCCTTTTTCAATGTTTTTTTGTTGGTAGTCATTCCAACAACATGCAATAGAGGGATGTTGTACCTTTTTTTTATAAGTACAATCCAACAAAGAAATATAATTGAATCTTTAGCAAAATTTTAAGACTCTGGATGAGCCAAGAAAAGGGCCTCTAAGTGACCCTCTCCACCAAATTTGACCTGGAAACCCACTGGGATTCCTGGAGAATTTCCAATAGAACATCCATAAAACCTTTCCCATCCAGTTCTGCTTGCTTTACCTTCCACTTAGTGTTAGAGATTTTTCTATTTTAAATTTATTCTCCACCATCAATCTTTCTCAATTTCCTTTTAATTTGCACCTTATTGAACCCATTATTCATGCCTTCCTTAATTTTATCCAAGGCTTGCTATTGATTATCCTCAGTTGAGGATAAACTGAAGGGCTTTCAGATGGTTGATGATTGTGTAGGCCATTTATAATGGAGATATTCCACATGGGATCTTCTACTTTTCTACTTGCATGGATCATGAATTGACACCTAACCTTCCTAGTGTGAGTTTGCCTTTGATTTTCAGTGAGGCATGGCCCTTCATTAACCCCAAATCCTTCACATGCTAGATTTCCTTATTTATTTTTTCCTTGATTTTAAAGTTGTCAATGCATAGCCATGAATGGCTGCCAATTTTTGACAATAAATCTTGACTTCTTTTCTACTAGCCAAGGCTCTCACAGGAGTAGGGTCAAGCGGGTCTGGCACCCATTATTTTCATAGTTATACGCCACATGGTTATTTCAGTGTATTGATAAAGCCAAATCTGTCTCAGTCAAATGACATTGGAAATGTGACCCACCACCTTGAGTCAAATCCATTTGTGATGAAATATCATGTTTAATTTGTGAAGAAATATCTTGTTCCTCAATTTTTATCCTAGATGAGGATTTAAGTGGGTTTTCTAATGTTTTCTTTTTTAACTCCCTACCCAAATCCCTACATTCCACCAAAGCTTCATTAAGTACACTTTTCATTAAGTCCTTTAACATAGCCATGCTAAATGTGGGATTGCTTAGGCTTGCCACTGTTCCCATAAGCCAACAAAATTCAACAGTAATTTAGTATTCAATGCAGTTTTCAATCCAACAACTCCAAAAGTTTGCTCACTTTTGGGTTGAGAAAAATTTATTTATCTGATGGGTGTTTGTTGTGTGTGAACGTGGTTTGAGCCAAGAGTTTTTTTCCAATAGGCAGAATTTTTGATTTCCAATTTTCTTTTTGTGGTCCAATAATCCCACATAGTATGGCCACATCCCCAAATTTGGGTGGACAGCACTAAAATGAGGTCCAGGGGTGCCTAGGTACTGCAATTTCCCCCTTGAATGGCCCATTGGGGGATATTATCCCTTAAAAGTGCCTGTAAAACATGGGTGACCCCCAAAAACTACATCCACAACCCCTAGGGTATTGCAAAACCCCAGTGGTTAGCTATTTTATGTTGCGGGCCCCCAATTGAAAACCCATTTTGGTCCCAAAGAAGGGTTGCAACCCCCCAGGGGTGGCACGAGTTGGATGCGACTTGGCTTGGGTAATAAACGGGCTGTTTTCAACCCATATTGCTTGTTAATGGAATTTCACGCCTTTTTGCAACCCTGAGGTTGCGAAATTTAACATTGGCCTTTTTTTATTTTCTGAATTTTTTTCTAGTTTTTTCCATTTTTTCTGAGAAAAATTAAAAAAAAAGGAAAGGAAAGGAAAGGAGAAAGAGAAA
>CM062624.1:29057131-29084631 GCA_025617555.3 Puccinia polysora
GAAAAATGAAATGAAATGAAAGAAATGAAATGAAATGAAATGAAATGAAATGAAATGAAATGAAATGAAATGAAATGAAATGAAATGAAATGAAATGAAATGAAATGAAATGAAATGAAATGAAATGAAAGAAATGAAATGAAATGAAATGAAATGAAATGAAAATGAAATGAAATGAAATGAAATGAAATGAAATGAAATGAAATGAAATGAAATGAAATGAAATGAAATGAAATGAAATGAAATGAAATGAAATGAAATGAAATGAAATGAATGAAATGAAATGAAATGAAATGAAATGAAATGAAATGAAATGAAATGAAATGAAATGAGAAATGAAATGAAATGAAATGAATGAATGAAATGAAATGAAATGAAATGAAATGAAATGAAATGAAATGAAATGAAATGAAATGAAATGAAATGAAATGAAATGAAATGAAATGAAATGAAATGAAATGAAATGAAATGAAATGAAATGAAATGAAATGAAATGAAATGAAATGAAATGAAATGAAATGAAATGAAATGAAATGAAATGAAATGAAATGAAATGAAATGAAATGAAATGAAATGAAATGAAATGAAATGAAATGAAATGAAATGAAATGAAATGAAATGAAATGAAATGAAATGAAATGAAATGAAATGAAATGAAATGAAATGAAATGAAATGAAATGAAATGAAATGAAATGAAATGAAATGAAATGAAATGAAATGAAATGAAATGAAATGAAATGAAATGAAATGAAATGAAATGAAATCAAATGAAATGAAATGAAATGAAATGAAATGAAATGAAATGAAAGTCTAGAAAAATATACCAATGAATAAACCCATTAGGTATATCCAAGTATGGGGGTAGTGAAGGCTACCTGTGAAGTGCAAAATTATGATTCAATGGCTCAGAAACATTCACAGGGATAAGTTTTTCAATGGAAGGGACTAAAATCAAGCCCAATCTGATGACTGGATTTAGCAAAGGCATGAAAATTTGAAATTAAATACCTGAGGAGGCAATCTTCATGCAGGCAACACAGCCTTCATGAGGTAATCCAAAGGTGACTAGATGCAACCTGATTGATGCCCAAATACAGCTAGAAAGTAAAGAGGCAATGAATGAAAGGAAAAGAATTGGAACATGAAATAACAGTTTGGTTGTTTACAAGGTTTTATTGTAGTTGCAAGACAATAGAATATGAGTATAAAAGGATGTAATAGATCATACAGGAGCAAATGACATTTGAGGAAAATACAAATATGAAGATGTAGCTTATGAAGGGTAAGGTACTAGTCAAATTGCAAACAATAAAGTCAATGTGGCTATCTAGTCATGAGTGCAAGCTAGTATGAGTGTGTGACCAAGGATGGAAGTCCAAGGTTTCATTATACCCAGGGTAGAAGATAAAATCCTGAATGGATGGTTCATTAGTATTAAAGTTTACTTCAAAGATTTGCAAGTATATACTGAGTTGCCAAGATTGGAATTTTGTTACACAATCCAAAGGTATTTATTTGAAGGCCCCATTGATGTTGGGCTTTAGTTTTTTCACACTTATGGAATGAGGTAGATGGTACTAAGGAAAAGAATATGTGGAACAGATGAAGACAATAAACCTTCAAATTGGAGCATGAAATTAATCAGTCTCTGGAAATTGAACTGTAACTCTGTGAAGGTTAGCATTATCAGAGTGAGGCACAGGTAGATAGAAAATTGTGCTACAGGATCCAAAAGTTCAGTATCCATTGGAGTGGAATTTCTTGCCACTTTTGATTGGATATTTGAAAAGGTTCTCCCAGTTCCCCTAAATTGTGGTGTGGAGGGCTCAGTTGGTTCAGTATTACCCCTTACTTGGAGATAAATGTGACATCTGGGCTAGAAATGTGAGAAAATAGTGCACCTTGAGGATCCATTTCATTGCCTGAATAGATATTGACCCAAAAAATGATTCTTCACCCATGCAAGAAGATGCAAGAGAAAAGGAAAATTAGTGAATTAGTTTTTTCCCCAGTAACTTTTTACAAACCGTTCCAGTTTCAAGGTGTCAATATAGGTGTAAAGGTTTTGAATCCTTTAATTTTCAAAGAAAGACATTGAGTAATTGAATCACATATTGAATATTTGAAGCACATATTGAAGATTTGAAGCACATGTTGAAGCCTCAAAGCAACCATCAAAGTTTCAGATAAATGTCAAAGCATTGAAGCACATCAAAGCCAAGGTTTGGGGGTGTGGGGAGAAGGAAACAGTAGATTTTTTAAGGTGGAAAATGGAAAAGATACGCCACAATTCAATAGCCAATAAAATCCTTTGCATGAAATGGATGAAAATCCTTGATGCTGTTCCTCAAGAAATAATTTTACTAATTCATACTAGGAAATCCATCCCAAAAATTGTCATCCAAACACTCTTATCTTACTCTCTCAATTGCTCTGCTACCTGAAGCATACCTCTTTAAAATTTCCCTTTAAAGCCTTCTGTGAGCAGAGTACCCTTGTGCCAAACTCTGCTTACATGCCAGCAGCCCTTGTGAAATGAAACCAATTTCTTCACCAAAAATACCAACTTTATCCACTCACACTCTTTACCCTTGTTAACTAGGTATCAAATCTTGCTATTGAATTTTTGGAATTTTTTTTACCTTTCCCTTATTTACATCCATTGCATGCAAAGGATCTGATTTTCTATTCAATTTTGGCTAATCTTGTCCATTTTCCACCTTAAAAAATCTATTTTTTCCTTCCCCTCAGACCCCAAACACCTTGGCTTTGATGTTGCCCCAATTCTTTGACATTTTCTTGAAACTTTGGTGGTTTCTTGGAAGTTTCAAAATTTGCTTCAAATCTTCAACATGTGCTTAAAAACCTCAATGTCTTGCTTTGAAAATTGAATGCTTCAAAAACTCTACACCTATCTTGGCAACTTGACACTGGAATGGTTTTGAGGGTCTCAGACTTCATATTTAATGACCAGATCAGTCAAGGTAACAGAGAGGGCTAGTCAGTTAATGCTACTACATTGGGATAGTCTGTCTGCTACATTTGGGAAAGTCCACAGGCCTGAGTTCTCTAGATTTGTAGTTTAAATTTGAATGATGTACAGTGTACATAGGGATTCATTAAACTATATAATAAGTTACAAAGGGTATGTGATAAAATCTGCTTTAGGATGTACACAAGGATTCCCAAAGGGTAAACCATGATGAAATATCAGATAGACAGACTAGGATAGGTCAGAGGATATGCAAGCCTTTGAGATTAAGTATGTGAAAGCCTATGGATTCTATTTGTATAATATGTGAGGTGAGACTATATTTATATATCAAGTGCATGTAAACCATGGGGATATGTAGTTACTGATAGGCCCTTAGGCTGGAGTTTCCTTGGAAATTATATTAGATTGAGGTTTAGGATGAGTTTTCTGAGGGTAGAATGGTTTAGTTTTCAGCATAACAGGTTCATTTAATTCCAATTTAGTGATATAGGATTAAGTAATATAGAATATGCCTTTCAAATGCATCACTTTATGGGATTTATGGCATTTATGACCTCAGCATACACAATTGCCATGAAGAAAATGGCTGCACCTGCCAGAAGTTGTGAAACCTGAAACTGGTTTTGGATTGGTTTTAACTGTGAAAAAAAATTGGTTTCTAACTTGATGTCACATGACCACCCCACGTACTATAGGGAAATCTTAGATGATTGTGAGTGCAAAGGAGGAGACTGAGTGCAATGGATAAGTGCAAGATGGCAAGGCTAACTGCAAATTGTGAGCTGGAGGTTTTATTTCTCAAAAACAGTGAGAGGGATGAAGTGTTCCAATAGAGGGAAACCAAGGTAAAGCCCAATTTAATAACTTGTCTTGGAAAAATGCAAGAAAGTATGAAATTAACTAACTGAGGAGACAATCATCAAGAAGGAGGTTTAGCCTTTATAAGTTAATCCAATGTGGACTAGATGAATCCTGATGAATGGTCAGCTACAGCTAGAGAACAATGATGGAATGAATGAAAAGAACTGAATGGTAAAATGAAATAAACAGTATAGTTGTTTCCAAGGTCATAGCGGAGGTGCAATACAATAGAAAATAATAATACAAGGACGTAATGGATGAGGCATTGAAGGAATGAAATGTGATTTTAATTCAAATGAATGGATATGGTTGTGCAGGGAAGTGGGCTATTCCATTTTCAAAATATAAAGTTTATGTGGCTATCTAGGCATGAGTGCAAACTAATGTAATTGCATGGAAAAAAATGAAATTCCAAGGGCTGATTATACCCAGGGGCAGAAGAGCACAGCTTGAATAGAAGTTAAACCTGATTAGAGTTAGATACAAAGATTTTCAAGTATATACTGAGTCGCAAAGATTGGAATTTTTTTATGCAAGCCAAAAGTGGTAAGCAGAAGGCACCATTAATTTTGTGCTTTATTTTTGTAACACATATGCACTGAGGTAGATGGTACTGAGAAAAAGGATATTTCAAAATGATGAAGACAATGACCTTTAACCTTGGAGAGTGACAGTTTCCTGGGTGTAAAGCAAAAATCTCCTGAAAGTGTCCAGATGAGTTACCATTTATTCCACAAGTCATTAAATCACTGTATAACCACTATAACCTATGCTCATTTTCTTGGAAAAATTTTAAATTTACTATGTTGTCATACTTTTCTTTCTGTTTTGAAAAATGTATTTGATGCAACAAGATTTGTGTTCCAAGCACTGCTGCTTGTGGTATTTCAGGAAGGTGTGAGAAGTGTTTTCTTTGGAAATTGGCTTGTGTTTGTCCCTCAAATAGAAAGCCAATTTTTGATACTCCTGAAGCCTCTAAAAGTTAGTTACAAAGTCAAAGGTCTGCTCTGTAAGTGAATTGCTACATTTTTCCAGTACTGGAGATTGAGTTTTTTGGAGTGCAGATCCCAGGTGAGTAAGGTTGGAGACAGACTGAATCACTGAAATGGAACTAATAAAATAGATTTTTTTTCCTCCTTAGTATTACCCTGATTCCAAAGATATAGCACTATTATGCTATCACCACCACCACCATATTTTGGGCCGCCAACCAAATTTCAGATGAATCCATAAGGGTCTGAGGTGCAATTTGAAGTTCAAGGTGAAGCAAGGGCCCAGTTGATTACAGAGGACATAAGAGAAGGTGGAAATGAAAATGAAGAAAGAAACAGAAAGGAATGGGAGGAAAGAAATGGAGGGAATGGGATGGAATGGGATGGAATGAAGGATGAAATTGGAGATCAAAGCAAGGGAGCCCAAGTGCAATTTGTGGGGCCAATCAAGAATGATGTGAGAAATTTGACTGGTAATGTTTGAGAGTTTTTGTTGCAAATTCAAAGCAAGAGAGCCCACAAAGAATTCTTGAAAGAGGATGAATGGAATGCCCGGCCAAAGAGGGCTTGAACAGCAATTTTCAAGGAGATATTTTGGGAGGCATTGGTTGCACCGTCTCATGTGTGGCAAAAGGTTTCTGGTGTGGAAACAAGAGATGTGAAATCTTCAAAGTTTATCCTAAGTTTGGAAGTGATTGGTCCTAGCGTCTGTAAGGAGTGGGATGCTCCCTTTAGAGAGAGAGGGGGGAGGGAGAGGGAGAGATATTAAATAGATGTCTTCCTTCCTTCCTTCCTTTTTTGGTGGTATTCTCCATCCATCCTCCCCTAGAACAGAAGGGGGGGAAAGTTATTGTACCCTTTCCCCCTCAACCTAACCTAAGTAAAAGCACAAATACATCCAAGAAGCAAACAGAAAGAATACAAAGAGACAGAAACCCTAACCCCACCCTATCCTCCTTCCCCATCACTCAGACAGCTACGCCCATCCAGTTTTTCCTTCTCATGGGGCATTCTGCGCCCTGCTTGGAGCCCCCTCCCCTGCCTGTAGCCACCCAAATCCACTCTCAATACTTGCTTCTCTACGTCCAGCCAGTTTTTACTTCTCATGGCATTCTCCCAACCCTACTTGGAGCCCCCCAAGCTTTTCCGTGACCATCCTATGCGTGTTCTTGTAGCCATGTCCTGGTCCTCAATCCAATGCTGAGCTGACTGCGCAAGCAGCAGCTGCTGCTGAACCCAAAGTGCTGCTCATGTTCTGAGCCATCGCGTGCTCATTTCTCAGCGCACCCTGCCCAAATGCTGATCCTGCCATGCTCATTTCTTAGCACACAGGCTGCAACCAGCTACCAATCCATGTCTATAAATTTCCACCACACCGGATTAATTGATGATGAAGATATTGATGAATTTAAATTAATGTTAAGGGATTTTACTGAGAATTGGGAAGAGGTCAAAGGAAAGATAATGGGGAATTTAGAATGTATTATAAGACTTTTTCTATTTTATTATTTATTTTACTATTTATTTAACTATTTTCATTATTATACAATTTTTTGTTGAAAATTGAAAAAGATTATTTCAATAAGGTAGAAGAAAAGAAAGTAAGAGGGTTTATAAATTCAAAGAAATTGAAAATAATGAGTTTTTTATGCAAGCACAAAAGAAATGGACCTGAAACACAAAGATGGATAGAATGAAATGAAATGGAATTGGAAATTTGATGGGATTGGATGAGATGGAATGGGATAAAAGTATGGGAATGGAATGGGAATGGGTTGCAAGGGGGGTTATTACTTGCAAGGCTTGCAAGGGTAATTCACAAGGAAGTCTTTGACCAAGCTGGGAGAGTTGCAAAGGTGATGGGCTGTTTCCCACAAGGTGCAATCTTTGTTGGACTGGAAGCCAGTCCATTTGAAAAGGTATGGAATTTTCCCTTTGCATATCCTGGAAACCAAGATAATGCTTACTTCCCACTCTAAATGATCATGTAGATAGACCGGTTCAGGAGGGGGATGAGTCTTGCTTGGTTATAGGACTTGAGCTGACTCTAGGAGAGACATATGAAAGACCAGGTGGATACCTTTACATTTTTCAGGTAAAGAAAGTTTGAAAGTGTTGGGAGAGATGACTGATTTGAATTTGAAGGGGCCAAGCTTTCTTTCAGAGATTTTTTGGGTTGGGCAAGTACTGCAAATGTTTCAAGCATTGAGACATACCTTGCAAAGGTTGGTGCAGTAGTGCAAATTTGGTCTGCTTGCTCCTTGTAGTGCTGATTCCCTGCTTCAAAGTCATATCAGTGTTGCAATTGAAGGGATTGAATGTGAGTAAGATAATTGGTAGCGGGTTGATAAGGTGCTACATGAATGGAGGGAAATTTTGGGTTTCTAAAATAAACAGTATGGAAGGGCAACTGTTTGGTGGAGGAATGAGTAGAGTTGTTTTAGGCAAATTTGGCTAATGGGAGCCATTGTGAGCAGTTTTCCTGTTGATAGGCAATGTAAATTTGAAGATAATGTTTGAGGATCTGATTAACTTGCCTGCTTTGCTCATTTGTTTCCGGGTGGTAAGCCATTGATAGATGGCAAGTGATCTTTAGCTTTTGGAAATTTCTATGACACTAGCTTCTGGACCCTTCTATCACAGATTTTGAGACAAACAGTGATCTACAATCACTAACTATATTATCAGGGAGGCCATGTTTTGAAAATACATATTCTACAAATAAATTAGTTAGGTCTTCCAAAGGGGCGTTCACATTACTGCAAAGGAATAAAGGCATCTTTGATAAGCCTTTTATTTTACCGAAATAGCATCATAACCAATAGAACTAGGTAATTTCAAAATGAAATCCATCAACAAGGAGAGTCAAGTGATACGCAAAATAGGAAGCGGCTGGAGCAGCCCATAATTCCAGTTTTTTGAAAAATTTTTATGTCAGCTTGCTACTATATACAGAGCAACCTATCATAGCAACACAAAACTATAAAAATAAAAATATCTCAATTAACAAAATAAGGAGTGAGAAATCCATAAATATTATTATATAAATGGATTCCTCGCCCAAAATTAGGTAGGGTCACTCACTGACCCCACCCTTGAAATCCAACTCCTTTCATTTTTAAAATAATTAAAAAGAAAAGTACTAAAAATTAGAACACCAGTATTGCACCTTTTGGCCGTTCCAACACTTGACACATGTTGTCACGTATAGGGTTTACACCTAAAATTCACTCAGAATTGAGTTTTTGTGTATATTTTAGGAGTTACACGCGGAAATGTGTTATGTCACAATTCCCGCGCGCAGCCCTGCATCATTACATACCCCTATAAACTTGTAGTAGCAGTTTCCTGCGTACTAGAGACCCGCGCAGAGCTAAATTCTGCAACGCATGCAGCGGATCATAGCCCGCGCGCATCTGTACTAACTGATCCCCGCGTCTGGATCCGTGGTGACTAATCTGACAACCAGGTACCCCTCAAAAGAGCTACAACCTAATTAGGGTTTCCTCAAATATGCAACAAGTTGACATATGCATTAGTAATAATTTAAAAAGATCAAAACTTAATTAAAATTAATAAAAATTAAGTTTAGAAAAATTTTTAATAATAAATTAAAGATCAAGGATTACCATGTAAATCATTGACTCTGATCTTTGAAGACCACAAGACACTACAAGGAGTGTTCATAAAAATCATTGAAAATTATCTACGTGATCAGCAGATGATGGAAAATCAGTAACCGTCCACATCTGTTCACTTTAAAGAAATACTTATAGTACAAATAAAGGATGAGTGCAGAATGATCAATTTATGCCATAATAGATTAACAGATCCTGTGGCTAAAATAGTACAGAAATCCAGCAGATCTAAGGTCAGCTGATCAACAGCACCACGTGAGCGTGCTAATCTTGCTCTAACTGGCTTGCCAGCCTCAGCCCATGAGCAGAACTCTCTCTACTTGTCCTGAGAAGCTCAAAATCACCCCAAAAAGGTATTTGTACAGACCTCTTTGGATCCATTATTCCATCATCAGTTTACCAGGAATTATTATTATCAATCAGACACCGTGTCATTGTTAGTCAAGTGCTTATGAATCATCTAAGCAAGTGATTTATGACCAAGTCTGTAGTATTATTATTTATTTCTTCAAACCAATCAACCCTTGAAGTTTGGTCAGGCAATCCACCCCATCTACTCTGAAACCCTTCCTATTATTGCAGGATTTTCGTGGTAAAGTGCTCAGAGTGAGTGTTTCCCTTCCTTTCTAGGCCATTGTGCTGTTATACCTGGCCATTAGTGGAATAAGCCCTTTCTAAGGCACCCATCTTCATTCCAAGGTTCTTAAACTGCCTAAGGAGGCCCCTTGAAGAGAGGTTGCTTTGTCTGTAAAGACCCCCAGTAGTATAATACTGTGGCCCTCTTTTATGTACATATTTAAAACCTTTTATTACCAAACCAATTAAACCTTGCAACTGCTCTTATTATATTATTTATTTGAGCCTCTAAGCATTTATTTTTAGAACTATTATTATTATTATTATTCCAGTATTTTTATCACTCTCTGTAGCTAAAGGACTGCAAGGTTCCTGGTATCAGAGAGCTGACATGTTACAATTGCAATCATAGCAGGTGCTAACATATTCTTTTAATTCCTTGTTCATACCAGGCCAATAGAATTCTTGTGAAATAAATTGGTAGGTTTTATCCTGCCCATGATGGCCAGCAAGTGGAGAGCCATGCCTAGACTCAAAGATATCTAAATCAATTCTAGGATTATCAGGTACTACTATACAATCTTTATAAACTAAATACTCATTTTTTTCAATCCTATAGTCACTATGAAATAATTTTGCACTCTTGCATAGTTTGTAACACTTGGAGTTGTTGATTTGAGCTTTTCTAAGTTTGAAAGCTGTGTCTCAAAGGTGAGCAATGATCAAACTGAGTTGGGCAGACTGATCAGAGAAGAGTGTCCTAACATTTTCATTGTTTTTATTGTTAAAGGTGCTCCCCCCCTGGATAAATTTCTTCCCAAAATAATAAAGCATCAGGGAATACAGCTTGTTTCCCGGGGGGTTACATGATTGTAAATTTAAACCTGGAGATGTATTTGGCCAAATTTGCCTGTCTGTGTGTAAGGAAATTTGAGCTCATCAATTATTTAAGAGATTTTTGATCAGTTAAGACCTCAAAGGGTTCAATTAGAATCAAAATGTATGAAAACCATTTTTTCAAGCAGTAAAAAATTGTAAGAAGTTTCTTTTCATGAATCTTTTAATTAATCTCAGCAGCAAGAAATTAGTGAGAATCAAAGGCTAAAGGATGAAAGAGAGAAGAAGAGGAAGAAAAATGCAAGATTACTCCTGAAATGGCATAGTTTCTTGCGCCTGTTTCCACAATAGTTCATGCTAGCTTGTTAAAATGAGCTAGTATTGGAGCAGTGGTAAAGTCTTTCTTTAGAGCCTAAAAATACAAACTAGCTTGTTCTGTAAAAACAATATGAGTGTCTCTCTCAAGAAGGTTAGTCTCCAGTTAAAATTTCTAAATCCAAGGAAAACTTGAAGGGATTTGATGGAAAAAGGTGGGGGAAATTACAATTTTCATTGGCTTTTGGCTGGGTCCATCAAAAGCACTTTCTGCAAGACTATGGAACATAAAAACTGAAGAGAATGAGTATAAAATTGACACTTAGAGGCTTTTGCAAAAATGTTATTCTTTTGAATTTTCTGCAGCACCCCTTTTGCATGTCCAATGTGACCCTGAATAGTTTTTGATTCCTGAAGTATATCATCAAGATACACCACCCGTTATTTCTCTACAAGGTCAGGAAAAATGCTGTTGCAAAATGTTGATAAGTGGAAGGAGCATTACAGAGGCAAAAAGGCATGATGGTATACTCATAACTGCCAAACCAGATTCTCATTGCAGTTAAGTACTCATGAACTTTTGCAATGAAAATTAGGTTATGGGCGCCTTGAAGGTCTAACTTCAAGAAATAAGCAGCTTCATGGAAGAAAGTAAGGAGGTGCAGCATAGGCGGTACTGGATAGGCATTCTTCTGGATTAGCTGGTTCAGTTTCCTGTAATCAACACAAATTCAAAGGCTGCTGTCTTTTTTTGGAATGGATAGGATGGAAAGCCAATATTCAAATCACTTGGCCAAAGAAATACTTTCAATAAAATTTCTGCAATGTATTCTTGAAGCAAGGTTTATTCTTGCTTCAAGAGAGAGTAGACTGATACTGGTGCCGGAGGTAGGCCAGTTAGTTCAATCCTGTGATCATAAGAATTGGAAGGAGGTTTTTTATTGGACTTTAAAGCTGAAAAGACATCAGCAAAGTCATGGTAAATCAAAGTTTAAGACTCTCAAATGATTTCTAAATCTTCAATGTTGTCATCTTTGAGCACTGGATTTGCCATGCTTGCACAATGCAAGAGGATTAGGGAGTTCAAAATACATCTTTTGGTAGGCGCCTTTTTCTCTTCAAAGAAACAAGGAAGAGGTAAGTTGGAAAAATAAGCAATAACTCCTAAATGTGAAGTGAGAACCTGGGAATGAAGGTAAGGATATTGAAAATCTCCTGGCAGAAAGTTGTCATCCAAATCAATGACAGTGTCAGGTAGGTTGTTTAATTCCTTTTTGACAGAAACTTTAGCTTCCTGGGGTTGCAAGGTTTGAAGTTTAATTACTCCTTCTTGCCAATTCACATCAGGATTCCAGTAAACTAGGAAGTGGTGGCCTAGAATGATGTCTTCCATTCCAGAAATATCTAAAAAAAATAAATCCCATTTGAAGCTTGGGAAATTGGAAAATTTGAAGGTCCATTTTTCCTTTTGGGAAACCCAATGAGATGGTTTTTTTGCACTATTTACTAAATAGATGGAAAACTAATCTATCTCTGAATGTGTAAAATTTTTTTAAGTGGCAAAAGATGAACTTATAAAAGAAACATTAGCGCTGGAATCAAGAAAAACACAATAAGGATTATTGTCAGAATGGAAGAGGACAAATCTTGAACTTGGAGAACCAAGTGAATTGCAAGTGCAAAGAATGACCCGCTGCAATTAAGATAATGTGCAGTATTCCTTGAAAGTATCAGAAAATCCGCAAGCTAATTTTTTGGCTGTCTAGCCACTTCAGGTGCTAGCCCCTTTGCACAAATATTGACATGATTTTTTCCCCCACAGTACATACATAAACCTTCTTTCTCCCTCCTCTGCCATTCATCATTACAAAGCATCCCAGTTTCTTTTTCCAGGAACTATGGAGTTTTGGAGCTAGCTTTTCTTTTTGAGTTAGAGTTTGAAGTTGGATTTATCAAATGTTTTTTTTTGAAGATTTGTCTTCCTTCAGAGCTGAGGTTGAAAATACATGGTTGTTTTGTTGAGAGAGATTCTTGTTGTGACAGCCATTATCAAGCTCACTCACCTGTTGGATTAACTGCTGAAGGGAGGTTTTCTTATGTCCCACAACTGTGAGCTTCTCAAAAAGGTGTGCTGGTTAACCCTTCCAAGTGTGAAATAAGAGTGCTTCCTTGTTCCATTGGATGGGATACTGCAGAGTTTGAAATTAGAGATATAAATGGAAACCCTGATATTCTCCTTCATAACTAGATTATTAAGTTTTTATTTTCAATCCTGCACTTTTTTGGGGTTACCAAACAAGGTTGAAAATTGTTTCTTGAAATTTTCCCAATTGTTGAGAATACATGTAGGACTATGATTTGATAAGAGTTTCAGATATGGTTGGAGCCACTGCAAGTTTTTGCCCCCAAAGAAGGATGACGCATACATAACTTCATTTATACCAGCAGGGAAGCTATTGGGGTTGTTTGAGAAGATGATTTTACAGGACTGTAGGTAGGATCTAATTTTATTGGAGTGTTTGCCCTCAAATTTTTCAGGCTGCTTCATGCCCAGGGTGCTGAAGCTGGGACTACTACAACCAGATTGTGAGGCATTCTAGTTAAGAGCCTGGATCAAAGTCAAGAGAAATTTCAAAGCTTTGGTCTTGGGAGAAATAGTGCAAACCCTTGATCTACCATGGGTTGAGTTTTCTTGAAGGAATTTTTGGAGTCTTTTATTTCCTTGAGGGGATTGGCTGGAGCTTCCTGTTGAGGAGCAAGGAAATCATCAATAGGTTCAACCAAAGGAGATTTGGAAGAAAGTACTGGTTCTAAAGCTTGTTGGGCACCTGAAGCCCTGGATCTCCCTACCCAATGAATATCATCATTATAAGTGTTAGCTTGCTACTATTTACAGAGAAACCTGTAAAAGTAACAAAAATAAAAAATAAAATTAAATAAATAAAATATTAAGAAGGATTGGGAAATCCATGAATATTATTGCAGAAATAGATTCCCCACCCAAAATAAGGTAGAGTCACTCACTGACCCAACCCTTGAAATATAACTCCTTCATATTTTAAATAATTAAATAAGATTTGACCAAAAGGCCATGAAACCAATATGTCACCTTTTGGACAAATCAATATTTCACATATATTTTCACGTATAGGTTTCACACCTCAAATTCAGTCAGAATCGAGTTTTTGTGTATATTTTAGGATTTACACACGTAAATGTGTTATTTCACAATTCCCACGCGCAGTCCCCCGTCCCTACACAACCCCTATGTACCTGTAGCATCACATTCCCGCGTACAGAAGTCCTGCGCGTATCCAATTTTGCCACAAAAGCAGCAGATCCTACCCCCCGCGCATCTGAATGGACTGATCCCCGCATCAGGATCAGTCGTGACAAATCTGACAGCAGATACCACTCACAGGAGCTACAACATATTAGGGTTGACCTAGAATATGTAATAATGTGACATATGAATTTTTAATTGTCTAAAAACATTAAAAATTAAATAAAAATATTATATAATTAATTTAAAAAAATTTTAAATAATAAATCAAATATTTAAGGTTACCAAAAAACAGGCAGATCCTAATCTTTGAAGAACACAAAACACTAGAAGGATTTGCCGTAAAAATTATTAAAAATTACCTACGTTCTCATCAAATAATATACAATTAATGAAAATCCTAATCTTTCTACTTTGAAAGAATATTAATAGTAAAAATGAAGGATAAGTGCAGAATGATCAGAATTATGCCATTAACACATTAATAGATCCTGTGGCTAAAATAGTACAGAAACCAGCAGATCTGAGGACAGCTGATTGACAGCACCAAGTGGAAGTGCTAAACTTTCCCTGACTGGCGTACAAGCCTGAGCACATGAGCAGAACCCTCTCTATGTGCCCTGATAATCTCATTATCACCCCAAAAGGTATTTATACAGACCTCTTTGGATCCATTATTCCTCATCAGTTTTAACAGGAATTTATTATTAGCAATCAGAAGCCGTTTCATTATTCATCAAGTGCTTACAAAGAGATAAGAATTTTATTTATGACTTAGTCTTCAGTATTATTATTATTTCCCAAAACCAATTAACCTGATTCACTACATTTTAGTCTGCCAATCAACCCCATCTGCCCTGAAACCCTTTACCTAAATCTTTGCAGGCTTTCCTGTGAATTATTGACTCAGAGTGAATGTTTCCATTCCTTCCTTGGCAATTGTGCTGTTTTTCCCAGCCATACCAGTGGATAAGTCCTTATAAGGCACCCATTATTCATTCAAAGGTTCTTAAACTGCCTAAGGAGGCCCCTTGAAGAGAGGTTGTCTGTCTGTAAAGATCCCCAGTAGTATAATACTGTGGCCCCTCTTTTTCTAATATATTGAAAACCTTTTTAACCAAAACAATTAAACCTTTCCCCACCTCTTAAAATATTTATTATTTGAGCTCTTTAATTGTTTATTTTTGGAATAGGATTATTCCAGAATTTCTATCACTCTCTGTATCTAAAGGACTGCAAGGTTCCTGGTATCAGAGAGCTGAAAATAAGGGGTGAGGAAAGTGTTCCCAGTTGATCAAGTATGTGACATTGTAAATAAAATATATTATAGGTTGGCAAACTACAATAGAGGAGTTGAGTTATTGAATTTACTGTCACAAAACCACCCCACATATTATAGGGCAATCTTAGATGATTGTGAGCACAGAGGAAGAAACTGAGTGCAAGGGACAATGTGAGATAGCAAGGCCAACTGCAAAGTGCAAACTTTTGGTTTGATGGCTCAACAAAAATCAAGAAGGATGAAGTTTTCCAATGGGAGGGAGCTGAAGCCAAGCCATATGTGATGACTGGATTTAGCAAGATTCAAGAATGTATGAAATTAACTAAATGAGGAGATAATTTCCAGGAAGGAAAAGCAGCCTTTATAAGGTAATCCCAAAATGTCTAGATACAGCCTGATAGATGGCCAACTACAGCTAGAGAGAAATTAGGCAATAAATGACAGGAACAGAATGGGAAAATGAAGTAATAGTACAGTTGTTTACAAGGTTTTAGTGTAGGTTCCAGAAAATAGAATATGAGCATACAAGGACGTAATGGATGAGACAGGGAGGAACGACATGAGAGGATAATGCAAATATGAAGATGTAGTTTGTGCAGGCTAAGGGACTAGTCCATTTGCAAACTATCAAGCTAATAGGGCATATCAGAGTTAAGAAAACCCGCCATTTTTGAATGGCAGGTTTCAACTCAAATCCACCATTTCAAAACCGCCATTAAAAATAAAAATGAAAAACAATTATTTCACATCAGATGTGTCAAAGTTACCTGAA
This sequence comes from Puccinia polysora, assembly GCA_025617555.3. Taxonomy (NCBI): domain Eukaryota; kingdom Fungi; phylum Basidiomycota; class Pucciniomycetes; order Pucciniales; family Pucciniaceae; genus Puccinia; species Puccinia polysora. The sequence continues at coordinate 29,072,684 of CM062624.1, forward strand.
AATAAATGGTTTTTTTCATATAAATTATTTAAAGGCTTTGACCACCCCAACCCATCATTCCACATCATAACCCCTGGTTCCAACTTCCAACCTCATTGGAAAAATTTTACCTCCAACCTCATCCAAAAATTTGATCCATAGCTCTTCATCTCTTGTTCACTATCCTCATCACTTCATCACTCTCATCACCTCATCACTCTCATCACTTTCTCACCTCATCAATTCATCACTCTCATTGCTTCATCACACTCATCACTTTCTCACACATTATTGCTTCCATCACATCCATCCTCTCATCACTTCATTGCTTCATCCCCACTTTAATCACATCCCAACTCTCATTGCTTCATTGCTTCATCACTTCATCCCTGCTTTCAACACAACCCTTCATCACTTCATTGCTTCATTGCTTCATCCATTCATCCCTCTTACTCTTTTTAAATGGCCCCTCAGCAATTCTCCCCTTGCAAGTCCACTAAACAATCCAATGGACCAAATAAAAAATCCCCCAGGAAATCAACATCCAACAATCCTTCCCCATCAGCTTCCAAAGGCTCAAGTCAGCTCAAGAGAGCTGATCACATCATCCTTGTAAACTGGCTTGAAATTCCCTCCAACTATGACACTTTCTTTGGATCAAGCAATGAAACACAAGTTGGACAACCTTCATCCTCTAAGGTTAATGGTTATCTCCTGATGGCCAATGAACTGAAGAATAAAACAAAATTTAGTCTTGATCTTTCATCCAAACAGATTGGGAGTGATTCAAGAACTATCAAACCAATTACAAAAAAGCCCACTCAATGTCAATCTCCACTGGCTTTGGTATCACCAAATCCAATAAAGCAAAGGAAATAAACTTGGTGGTTGATAATTTGGACTTAAATTTCCCTTTTTATATTCAAATGGATCAAATATTTGAAAACAAGGCCAATATCACCCCTTTAGCCGCTTTTGATTCCCGAAAATCAGATTCAGTTGATGCTGAGGACATGGCCATTGATGCTCATCCTAGCAATGATGATCCCAAAGAAACCTATGAGTGGCCCCAATCTGATGTGGAGGAGGATATTCCAACAGAACCAGCTCCAATCACGTCTACATAATGAAAACCCTTCCTTGGAAGCCTCACTTCCTTCTTTGGATTGCTCTCTTCCTGGGGTGGAAGAACTTAACCACTTGACCAATGAGCAATTTATTCCTGTATCAACACTACCATCAACATCTGATCAAGTAAGGAACCAAGTCCTTTCTCTTCTGTCTGGTCAATCCCAACTGATTAAGATTTTAAAAAAACAGGCTCATCTGTTCCTGAATGGCCAAATACTCAAGCTAATGGGGCCTCCCGCATCCCCTTCAAACAAGATTGATGACTTTGCCACAAAAACCTTCTCTGCAAAGGGAAAGAAAGAGGCCTCCAGTTCCATCAAACTCAACCCCAATAGCAGTAAAAAGAGGAGAAACAATTCAACTTTTTCTGGATTTGAGGATATCATGGAGAAGGTAGATTCAAGTAAGTGAATCAATTGATTATTCTTGCTTTCAAAATCAAGCTAATTCCTATTCCCCTCCCAAAAAAATTGAAATTGTAAATTGGATCTGAAAAACATCAATTTGAAAAGGAGAAGTGGGATTTTCACCTGGGTATTGATTTTCAAAAGCAGAAAGCTGAGAGTTTAGCTCATCAACAAAATTTGGATGCTGAGTGGAAAATGAAACAGGCTGAGCTGAGGTTTCACAAAGATGAAAAGGAGAAAGAAGGATTGAGATGAAGAATGACTCAAAAATGAGAGGGAAAGGGTAGCCACAGAAAAGAAAGATAGGTTATTGGTAACCATTTCATTTATTGGTAGCAGTAGAACTGTTGATGAAAAAAATTAAATTAATAAATTGCTTGGCTTTTAAAATATTTGCTTTGATAAAAATTTTAAAAATAAAAAAAAATATTTTCAAATACAACAATGTTTGAGCCTATTTTTAATCCAACCAATGAAAAAATGTTTAATTATTTTTATTTAAATTTTTTGGTCTGGAATGTATTTGACCAATACTCAAGTCTTTGCAAGTTTTGAGAGTGTTCTTATTAATTTGCAAAGACATAGCCATCCTAGTATGGGTGGCAGTCTCTAAACCAGGAAAATTAAAGTGCTTGTACTTTTTTGCTGCCCAAACCATTTTTAAAATACCATTTTCTTTGAAATCAATTCCAAATCCCAATTCAGGAAATAAAAATTGGCCATTTGATACTTTTCATTTTTCCTTGTTTTCAATAATTTTTCCATTCAATTTTTTGGTTGGAACCACCAGTAGAAAGGAATAGGAATACATGTCACCTTTGTAAAGGTGTGGAGAATTGTAGAAGGAATCTGAAGTGAAGGTGATGTGGGGGCCGCAGTCAAAAAGATTGAGCCAGGATCCATATTCCAATGAAGAGAAAGAGGGGATGATGTTGTCCAGCATGGTTTCTTGGTGGGAATTGTGTGCCAGTCTGGCTTGTTTTCTAAACATTTGGCCTAAATTTTGTGATAACTTGTCAGAACTAAGGTTTGAAAATTTAAAGTCCTGGGGGAAAGATTGAATAGCTGCTTTCTTCAAATAGCTTCCAAAAATTTCAGAAGGGTGAATCAATTTCAGCCATCAAATCGCCACATTCTAACACCCCAAGATCTTGAGGGACCAACTGTGTTGAAAAAATTTTTGGATTTCTGAAGGAATGTTTTGACTGATTTTATGTCTTTATTTTCTTGCTTGGAGAGGCTATTCAATGGGACAAATTCAATTATTGCAACCACATAGTGGCAATAGGAACAATCAAGAAAAGCCACTTTTCCAGACCTGAAGAAATGCAATTGTTCAATCTTCTGTTTTGCTTGTCCAAACACTCCAGGGGAGGGTTTTTGAGTTTTCTTTTTGGCAGAAATAGCAGGGTAAAATCCAAAGTTTGCAGTTTTTTTGAAGACCAAACCACCTTTTCAATAAACACATCTTCATTTACTTCCAAACAGATTTCAGAATCTCTCATTTGAGCCCTCTCCTTGCCACCTCCCTTTATGTTTTTCAAACCATCTCCTTCCATCTTGATCCCTCCCAGGAACCTACTGCGCTTGTGGTGAGGATCAAAATGAAAGCTTCTTATCTGTATTTCAAAGTAAGACCAACGGAGTCGTGGAAGGTTATTTGAGAGTTGAGAGGAAATGAGAACAAGGATTTGACGGAGGAGAGGCAAATCAAGAACAACAGGTGGATAAAGGAGACAGAAGAAGGAAACAGGAGACTGAAAGAAATGTTAGGATGTTCCCAATGCGAGACAATGATTTAATAATGAGCCTCACAGCTAAACAGAAGATCAGAGTTGAAGAGCCGGCGATCGTATGGACGTGGTGCCGGGATCGAGGATTGACGCGGATAGAATTGGATACAGGATGGATAGAATTGGATACGGGATCAGAGGAGTCGGAAGTGGAGGTAGTCGAGTGAGTGGGAGAGAATGAGAGGGTTGAGAGGGTGAATTGGAGGGTTCTAGTGAGCAAGGATAGTGGGAAGGATGGAGCGTGGAGAGAATCGGAAAAGGGATGGTTGAAATGGAGATCAAGAGGTTGAGGTTGAGTGAGCGTGGCTGAGAGTGGAGAGCCACGGGTTGGCATGGATTTGGAGTATCAACACCAGGGTACGTTGATTTATTTGAGGGAGCCGGCTGTCAACTCAACACAAAAAGTAATTGATCTGGTTGTATAACATTTTTAGTTCAGTGGGAGAAGCATTGGCAGTTCAGAAAAAGGGTGGGGGTCAAAAGAACAAGGGTTGAAAACTGGTTGCATTGCATGGAATCCAAATGAAAAAAAAGAAAACCAAAAAAAATGTCAGCTTCATCTGATGACAATTACAAGAAAAACAAGGAGAAGGGGGGATCAGAACTGTTATTAATCACTAATCAATCAAGAAATTCATTGCAAATTGATTGAGCAATTGATCAAGCAATTGATTCACAATTGATTGAGCAATTGATTGAGCAATTGATTCACAATTGATTGAGTAATTGATTCACAATTGATTGAGAAATTGACTCACAATTGATTGAGAAATTGACTCACAATTGATTGAGAAATCAATTCACAATTGATTGAGCAATTGATTCACAGTTGATTGAGCAATCAATTTTCAATTGATTGCTTGATCAATTGGAAGTTGATTGTGTCATTGATTTGAAATCAATCAGGAGGGGAAGGGAGAGGAGGAAGTGGAGGGGGAGGGGGAGGAGAGGAGGGGCTCACCTGAGCAATTGAGCAATGCAGTCAGGGGGGACTTAAAGGTTCATTGATCAATGGATCAGCAACTGGTGAGGGGCACAAAGAGGAAGAGGGGGGAGGGAGCTTAGAAGGGTTTCCAACCAAAGGAAGAGGGGAGGCAGTGATTGAGGTGAGGTGAGGTTGTGTTGGTGGGTGAGGTGGTGCTGGTTGGTGAGGTGGAGGTGGGTGATGTGGTGGAGGTGGTGGTGAGGTAGAGGTGATGGTGAGGTGGAGGTGATGGTGAGGTGGAGGTGATGGTGAGGTGGAGGTGATGGGTGAGGTGGAGGTGGTGGGTGAGGTGGAGGTGGTGGGTGAGGTGGAGTTGGTGGGTGAGGAGGAGGAAGGAGTGGACCAGTGAAGGTGGACTTGTGGTTCGGTTGGGTGAGGTGGGTAGTTTTTAATTTTTTTTTTTTTGTCTAAATCCACCAAAAAAAAAAAACTGGAGTCAGCCTTCAATTCTTGGTTGAACAGCCAAAACCAAAAAAATTATGTGATGTGATATTTCACTTATTTAAAGGGTACCCTATTTAAAAACCAAATGCTATTCATCAAAGTGAGCAAGGGTGAGGGGTAGAATCTGCTCTCTCATGTCCAAAGATGAGGATGGGATGACTTGAGGAGGATTGGGAATAAATTCTTCAAATATTTTTTCCCATTCATCTTTGATGTTGGCAAGAATGTTGTGAAGGATTAAACAACTGATAATCCAGTTGATGAGGATCTTTATGTCCTTGGAATTTTGAAGCTGGTTTTGCATTTCCCATTATCTGGTCCATCTTCCTTTCAGGATTCCTATGGAATGCTCAATCCAAACTTGTGATTGGGAAAGATGATAGTTGAAATCATTTTTGGCTTGATCATTGGATGAAACATTGTGTTATTCTGGAACCACATATTTCTTTCTAGCATAAGCTGAATTGGCCAGAAGGTATTGATCTTGGTCAAATTAGTTATCTGGTTGCTGGGAAATCTGAATCAAATTTAAAAAAATATGAATTGTGACAAGAACCTTAAAGGCCAGCATGGATACCAGTGAAGGTGGACTGGTTGTTTGGTTTGGTGAGCTGGGTAGTTTGTAAGTTTTTTTTTTTGTCTAAGTCCACCAAAAAAAAAAACTGGAGTCAGCCTTTGATTCTTGGTTGAACAACCAAAAAAAAAACATTATGTGATGTGATATTTCACTTATTTAAAAACCAAATTCCATTCATCAAAGTGAGCAAGGGTGAGTGATAGAATCTGCTCTCTAATTGCAAAAGATGAGACTGGGATGACTTGAGGAGGATTGGGAATATTTTCTTCAAATATTTTGTCCCATTCATCTTTGATGCAGGCAAGAAGTTTGTGAAGGATTAAAGAACTGATAATCCAGTTGATGAGGATCTTGATTTCCTGGTAATTTTGAAGCAGGTTTTGCATCTCCCATTAGCTGTACCATCTTCCTTTCAGGATTCCTATGGCATGCTCAATCCAAACTTGTTATTGGGCAAGATGATAGTGGAATCAGTTTTGGCTTGATCATTGGATGAAACTTTGTGTTATTCTGGAACCACATATTTCCTGCTAGCAAAAGCTGAATTGGCCAGAAGGTATGGATCTTGTTCAAATTAGTTATCTTGTTTCTGGGAAATCTGCATCCAATTGAAAACATATGAATCATGGAAATAACCTCAAAGGCCAGCATGGAGGGATATGAACTTCTTGTTGTTATCACAAACCAGTTGTAGTGACACAGAGTATCAATGAAAATGGATAAAACATATGGGGTCAGTGTTTTATGAAAGGTCTTATCAAATTTATTCAAAAAGAAGTGAATTGAGTGTGTTTTTTTCCAATCAAAATATTGGTTGCAATCTAGCTTGGGTTTTTGACTCAAGGTGATAGTGGTTCTATCAACAAAACCAATTCAACGGGGAAAGCCTTCAGTCTCCATTACTTGAGATATCTCCTTGCTTCCTTCTTTGGTTGGCCAACAAAGTACCAAGAAACAGAAAGATAGGATAGAAATCATGACTCCTTTGGTGTATAACTCAATGGGTCCATAATTGAACAAGAATATATTTTCTAATCAATGAATTGCTGCTCCATTTCCATTTGATCCCAATCTACAAAGAGCAACGGCAAGTTGGATAGCTGGATTTTGTTGGGGATTCCAAGCATCATTCTTGAAAATGTTGTGGTCTTCAATGATCTCCAAACTTTTTATGAACAAAGGAAATGAAGTTTGGAACAGTTGCTTGAAGCTTAATTTGGGAAGTAGATGAAGCTTTTGCCTTTCATAAATAGGTTTGTGGAGAGTGTGTCTTTGTGGAACCATGTATTTCTTTTCAAATAGAGAATTCAAAGCTAACAAATTTGATTCCAAATTGGAGTCTGAATCAGATTCAAAAAATAAAAAAGGTTCAGTCAGCTTTTTTGAATTTTTAACTTGCTTCCAGGAAGTTTTATTGGAAATGTTGAGAAATATGGTGATTTGAGGTTGGGTTATGAGATGATGATGGGATGTGTGTGATATGATGGAGATGTGAAGGTATTGAGATTTGAAGCAATGGAGATGTGAAGGTATGGAGATGTGAATCAATTGAAATATGAAGCAATGGAGATGTGAAGCAATGGAGATGAGATTTGTGTGATACGTATGGATTTGCTGAGGGGGAGGTGTGGATGGGATTTTTGCATGTGATGAATTGTGGATGGATGATAATTGCAAGTTTGATTTTTTAAACCCACAATTTTCATGAAACCTGCAATTTTGGAATACACCAGTTAGGGGGTATTTGTATTTCAGAAACCCGCCATTTTAATGGCGGGTTTGGCCAAAAAAAGGCGGGTTTCTAATGGTTGTTTTGCTAGCTTTGATACACCCTAATGTGACTATCAAGGCATGATTGAATTACCAAGAATGGAGGTCCAAACGTTGATGATACCCAGGGTAGAAGAGTAAAGCTTGAATGGATGTTTGATTGGTATTAGATTTAACCAAAAAGATTTGCAAGTATATACTGACTTTCCAAGATTGGAAGGCTTTTACTCAAGCCAAAGGTAGTGAGCAGAAGGAACCATTGATTTTTTGCATTACTTTTGTCATGCTTATGGACTGAGTTAGATGTTACTGAGGGAAATGGACATTATTTTTGTCACACTTATGGACTGAGGTAAATTTTACTGAGGAAAAGGGAGATTTCAAAGTAAGGAAGTCAATGACCCTTATGCTTAGAGCATGAAAGTCTGTAAATATATAAGGTTTGTGTTTATTTTTTTAAAAAAAATTTCAAACATCTCTTTTTATGTACATAAGCTTTTTTTTTTTTACTATCACACACATAAAGAACCAACACATGTAACCGGGCCAAAAAATTTATTTAACACAGACAACAAAAGTATTTAACACAGATAAACAATTTATGTAACATGGGCAACAATTTAACAAGTAAAACAATGTACAAGGGACAACTTTAAAAATGAAAACAATTTAATAGGGACAACACATTTAGTAAGGACAACACACACAATAAGGACAGTGAATGTAGCAGAGAAAAGTAACACATTAAATTAAAACTAATTCCTCACTTGGTTCAACCTTTTTTTAACATTGAACATTTATAGAAACCCCCTTCCATCCCACTTTGATTTAATTTACTTCCCCATCAAACCAGAAATTAAAACTCTTCTGCCACTTCCCTAATTCATCCCATAGAAGAACATCCTTCTCATCTTACTTTGTGGTTCCAAATTTTCTGCAAGTTGTTCAAACTTTTGGATGAAAGCAGTTATCTCATATATAGAAGAAACTAGAATGGAACTACCATTTCACTGAGGAGGAATAATAAAAACTTTTGCATTGGTAATTCCTGGGTTGTTCCTTACAATCCATAACTTTTTTGAAATTAAAATTCAACATTAATTTCAATATATGTGCACGTATATTTTTTATATTCATCTTCCTGACAATCAACAGGTTTTTTTGAGTGCTGAAAATTCCTGGATTAAATTCTTCAAAAATTAGCCCATGGAAAAACTATTCCCAAATAATATTTCAAAATGAAATGAAATTAATTTTTTTCAAGGAGAATAAAAGATTCTGAATTTCCACAAAAATTAACATTCCATCCACTAAGAAAAGAATGAACGCACTGCCAGAGTGTTTATTAAATTGGGAGAATTTAACCTTTTCATCCATCATATTTAGAAAGGTGGTTTCCCAGGTTGTTGTTGAATAATTCTTTTGGTTATACTGGATTCAACAAACTAAAGCAATTTAATATCATTGATCATATAACTTTCAGAGAGGCAGATATGGTCAAGGGTTTAATTCAGGATGATCATCATTTTGAAAAAACAAATTCAGGAAGACCATGAGGATATTCACCCTTTTGAACTAAGAAAGTTGTTTGGAATGCTGTTGGCACTTTCTTTTCCAGAAAACCCACTTTCAATATGAAATTCTTGCTTCAATGTCACAGTGGAAGATTTAACTCACTCTGGGATCACTTATCAAAAGATCAAATTTTTCTCAAAAAAGAAATATCAACATCAATCATCACAATTATATTCAAAAAATTTGGAACAACTATTCAATAAGAATTTATTGATTTTTCATGATATGATCAAACAATGGAGTTTAAAAGAATAAACAGGAACTGAAAATTTGCTGAGGCACAAAATTCAGCTATAAATGAAGCTTTTTTCAAAAAACCCATCTTTCTAATAGTCAACAGAAGAATATATTTGACCTCATGGTCCATGTATGCAATTAATCTCAAACCTCTTCATTCTTTATTCATGGCCTGTTGGTTCAGGAAAAAACCTTTTTTATAGATGATTTCTGGCTTCTATCAGATAAACAGGTAAAATACCTATGGCATGTTCTGGAAATGGAATAGAAGCCATTAATCTACTAAATAAAAGAACCACTAATCTTGCCTTTTTAATTCCATTGGAAATAAAAAAATTTGTTTCAAAAATATCAAATCATTCTCAAAGGAATGAAGATCTCAAAAGATATTCTTTGATCTTCTGAGATGAAGCATCTATGACTCATTGGCATGCTCTTATTTTGCTTGCAAGACTACTTAAAGATTGAATGCATTCCAATATACCTTTTGAAGGAAAATTAATGTTAGAAAGAAATTTCATAAATTAATTTATGAATTTTTTTTCTTTTTTTCAAAAGGTGACACATCCTCAAATAGTTTATGCAATTTTTGGACATTCTCAATGGGGGTGATATTTTAAAGTTTTGCAACCTGCTTCAAATTTGTGTGATGCAGGTGATCCTGATTTTCAAAATTCTTTAATTTCTTCTGGGGATGGTCTCAATTTTATACAAGGTCCAAATAAAGTCCTTGTCCCTAAGGACAAAATTATTCATTAAAATAAGAAAGATAATTCTTTATAAAGATGAATAAATATTTTCTTCTCAAACTTACAAAACCACTAACTTGGTACCAGCTACTTAATTTATTGTTCTATTCTGTTTTTCAAAAATACCTCAGTATACAAGATAATTTTATTAATTCTGAATTCACTTCCTGAAAATGAGCAAAATAATATCCTGAAGATTTACTGAAGCCATGATTCTGTTAAATATTGATTTAATTCAAGATTTGTACATAAAATATTTCCTCAATTCATTATTTCTTACAAAATTTCCTCCTCATGGCTTAAATCTGAAATAAGTTGCCCCTAAAATCATTTTTAGGAATTTTGACTGTAAATTTATTCTTTTAAATTGAACTTGATTGATTGTGGTCATATTGGTAAAAGAGGTGATATTTGCCACAATAGCTACAGTTCACGGATTCCTTACAAAGATTGATGGCCATTCCCTGTTTAACATTGATTTCTGAACCAGATGAATATTTTCTGCCTTTCCAAATAATTTCAAAACAGTTCCCCGTAACTTTCTCATTTAAAAATAAAAAAATCACAATGTTATACAATTTCAAATGTTATTCCTCATATTCAAGACGCAGTTTCCACCCATGGGAAGTTATATTTTGAATTTTCAAGTTGTAGATTCAGAAAATTTACAAAGTAAGAATTTTCAACCGGAAATTAATAATTCATGTGAAACTGAAAAATTTTATTATCCTGAGGATTTGAATGCCATCCATCACTGAAATTAAATACATTTTTTTCATGATATATGCTTCTTTTTACTTGCTTATCTGTTAAAATAATGGGCTGTATCAGAGTTAGGCCACCTGCATGTTTTTTAATGGCAGGCTTCATCAGAACACCCCATTTTTTAACACACAATTAAAAATAAAAATAAAAACACTTCTTTCACATCAGACATGTCAGATTCACCTGAAAATAAATGGTTTTTTTGAGGTAAAGTATTGAAATTTTTTTGCAACCCCAACCACACACTGGTCCACATATTGGTAAAAGTCACACACCCCTGTTTTCTCACCAAATTCTACTTCCAACATCATCCAAAAAATCTTATTAATCACTCTCAAAACTTCATCACTATAATCACTTCCTCACTCTCATCACTTTATCACTCTCATCATATTTCTCTTATCACTTCCTCACTCTCATCACTTGACTGATCTCATCACTTCATCACTCTCATCACCTATTGCTCTCATCACTTATTTCTCTAATCACTTCATCACTCTTATCCCTTCCTGACTCTCATCACTTCATCACTCTTCCTCTTTTCAAATGACCCCTCATCAATTATCCCCCCCCAAGTCCACACAAAAATCCAATGCACCAAAACAAAAATCCCCCAGGAAATCTACCACAAAAAATCCTTCCCCATCAGCTTGTAAATGCTCAATTAATCTCAATAGAAATGATCACATCATCCTGGTAAACTGGCTCAAAACTCCCTCCAACCATGATGCTTGCTTTGGATCCAACCATGAAACATGAGTTGGCCAACCTCCATCCTCTAGGGTTAATGGTTATCTCCTGATGGCCGATGAACTAAAGAATAAAACCAAGTTTAGGCTGGATTATTCATCCAAAAAGATGAGGGAGCCATTCAAGAACAATTGAGCCAAGTAAAAAAAGGCCCACTCAATGACACTCTCCACTGGCTTTGGTATCACTGCCTGCAATTAATCCAAGGTAATTGACTCAGTGGTTGTTAACTTGTACTTGATTTTTCCTTTTTCAATTCCAATTTTTTGGGCTTTGAAGATATGATGGAGAGCTTTCCAGACCACACAACCTTTTTTTCAATCTCTTCCTCTTTCACTTGCAAAGAGATTTCAGAATCTCTCTTTTGAGCCTTGTTTTGCTGACAAGCCCTACTCTTGCCATGTCTCTGCATGTTTTCAAATCATCTCCTCCCATCCATATACTTCAATTGGGGTGAGGATAAAGAGGGGTTCAATTCATTGTATGAAATTTTGAAGTTTGTGGGAGTAGAATCAGCTGTTCAGAAAAAGGGAAGGGGTGGAAAAAACAAGGGTTAAACCTTTGTGTTGCATCACATAGAATCAAAAAAAAAAAAGAGTGAAAATAGTTTATAGATGACCTATAATCAAACAAAAACAATAAAAGAGGTAAAAAAGACTGTCATTTGTCATTTTATAAACAAGGTGTATGATAAACAATCATTGATAAAATCATATGAGTTGATTATCCTAACTACAAAACAAAATCTGGTCAGTCATGTAATGATCATTGTTGAAAAATGATGGA